>CAUYRH010091405.1:0-12872 GCA_963574655.1 Perodicticus potto | reverse complement strand
TCCCAGCTACTTGGGAGGCAGAGGCAGGAGACTCACTTGAGCCCAGGAGTTGGAGGTTGCTGTGAGCTGTGATGCCACAGCACTCTATCCAGGGTGACAGCTTGAGGCTCTGTCTCAAAAGCAAAACAAAACAAAAAAAGCTTTATGGACTACTGAGGGAATGGAATGAAGCACAAATGACCATGAGTGATCTTTACAAGGTACAGTATCAATTTCAGACAAAAAAATTGAGCACATACTAAATGATTGCATGTATGTAAAATTCCAGAAAATACAAGCCATAGGGACAGAAAGCAGACCAGTGGTTTCCTAGGGAGAGAAGGGAGAGATTATAAAGAAACAAGAAACTCTAGGGATGACGGATATCAGTTGTTTTTCTTCTTCTCCAGTATGAATGTACAAGTATTTTATGTCCTTTTCTTGCACTAGGCAGATCCTCTGATGTTGAATAAAAGCAAGCAGACATCCTTATATTTTTCCCAATCTTATTGGGAAAACGTGCTCTTTCGCTATTAGGCACAAGGTTATCTGTAGGTTTTTTTGTAGTTTATATTCCTACTCATTTTTTGTATGTATCAATTGAGATGATCAGATTTTCTTTTTAACATTAATATGGTGACTTAAGGAAAAAAAAAAGAAAAAGGCAGGGTGTTTGCTCTGTCACCCAGGCTGGAGTGCAATGGCAGGTTTATAGCTAACTGCAGCCTCAAACTCCTGGATTTAAGGGATTCTCTTGTTTCAGCCTTCCAGGTAGCTGGGACGACAGGCACCCACCACAATGTCCGGCTATTTTTTTTGGTTGTAGTTGTCATTACTGTTTGACAGGCCTGGGCTAGATTCGAACTCACCAGCTCCCGTGTATGTGGCTGGCGCCCTAGCCGCTGAGCTATAGGCCGATTCTGTGGGAAAGTTTTTAAGTACTAATTCAATTTTTAGAAGTAGATGCACAGTTATTTCAGTTACTTCATCTTGAGTGGCTTTGGTAGCTCATTGTGTCTTTCAAGGAATTTCAACATTTTGGTTAAGCTGATGAGTTTATTTGCTTGAAGTTTTTCAAATTTCTTTAATAGCTTTCAACTATCTGTGGAATTTCCAACACATCACCTCTCTCATTACTAATATTGTGTTCTCTTTTTTTTCCTGATCAGTCTTTTTTTTTTTTTGAGATGGAGTCTCACTTTGTCACCCTCGGTAGAGTGCTATGGCATCACAGCAACCTCAAGCTCTTGGGCTTAAGCAATTCTCTTGCTCCAGCTGCCCAAGTAGCTGGGACTACAGGCGCCCACCACAATGCCCAGCTATTTTTTAGAGACAGGGGTCTCACTCTTGCTAGAGTTGTCCTCAAACCAGTGAGCTCAGGCAATCCACCTGCCTTGGCCTCCCAGAGTGCTGGGATTACAGGCATGAGCCACCACGCTTGGCTCCTGATCAGTCTTAATTTCAAAGATGCAGGTTTTGTTTTCATTGATAATCTCAATTGATTACCTATTTTCCACTTCATTGATTTCTACTTTGATCTTTATTATTTCCTTTCTTTTGCTTTTTTGTGTTTAATTGGATCTTCTAATTCCTTAATTGTTGAGTTAATTAGAAGCATATTATTTTGTTTCCAAATATTTAGGGATTTTCTAGACAACTTTCTATTATTGATTTCTAATTTAATTCTGTTGTGGTAGAGAGCATACTTTCCATGACCTGAATCCTTTAAAATTTATTGAAATGTGTTTTATGAACAGGGATTGGCAAACTTTTTCTGCATAAAGGGTCAAATAGTAAACATTTAAGTTTTGCTTAAATGTCTCTGTCACTTATTTTCTCTCTTTTCATAAGAAATTCTTCAGGCTAGGCACAGTGGCTCACACTTATAATCCCAATACTTTGGGAGGCTGAGGAGGGAGAATCCCGTCAGCTCAGGAGTTTGAGGCCAGCCTGAGCAAGACTGAGACCCTGACTCTACTAAAAATACACAAACTAGCCAGGCATGGTGGCAAGCACCTGTAGTCCCTGCTACTCAGGAGGCTGAGCCAAGGGGATCGCTTGAGCTCTAGAGTTTGAGGTTGCTGTGAGCTCTGATGCCATGGCACTGTACCCAGGGGCAACAGAAACACTGTCTCAAAACAATAACAACAAGAAATTCTTCAAAATGTGAAAACCTTTCTTAGTTCATAGGCTGTATAAAACATGCTAGATTTGGCCCTCAAGGCTGTACACAGTCTGTTAACCTTTGGCCTAGAATATGATCTCTATCTTGGTAAAGTTTTACGTCCACTTTGAAAGAACCTATATTCTGCTTTTCTGCACTGCCTGGAGAGGGTCCATTCAGCGTTCTGGATTCCTATCATAACTTAAAGGAAAATTTTCACAACGTCTGGAGCCCTTGATGTCCTCCAAATGGAGGAGGATGTCCTCAAATTCCTTCAACTTTTTGTTTAAAAAGTTAATTAACTTAAAGGAGAATTAAATAGCAAGGAAAGAACTCCTATATCTCTCCTCATGCAGTTGCCATTTCTAGCAACGGCAGAGGCCACTTAGGTGGCACCAACCTTGACTTCTACATGGAGCAGTGAAAGGAAAAGTGATGGCATCTGTGTCATACGTCTGAAGAGGACTGGGGAGAAGCTTCTGCCAGCAGCTCAGGACATTGTTGTCATTGAAACCCTGCTGGTGTCAGGGTCACATCCTCTAAGAATACTTGCCAGCAAGCTGTTCTGAAGTCTGCTGCTGCCACTGGGGCCACCACTAGTGCTGGCAGCTCCACTCCTGGAACCTTCACTAACCAGACCCATGCAGTTTCCTGGGAGCCACATCTTCTGGTGGTTACTGATCCCAGGGCTGACCACCAGCTCTCATGGAGGCGTCTTATGTTACCTGCCTACCGCTGTTCTGTGTAACAGATTCTCCTCTGCATCATGTGGATGTCACCATCCTGGGCCACAAGGGAGCACACTCAGTGGGTCTACGTGGTGGATGCTGGCTGGGAAGTTCTCCGCAGGCGTGGCACCATCTCCCATGGACACCCATGGGAGGTCTACAGAGATCCTGAAGAGATTGAAAAGGAAGCACAGGGTGCCACTGAGAAAGCTCAGACCACGGAGGATTTCAGGGAGAATGGGCTGCTCAGCCCTAGGTTGAACACAGGTGCCCACTAAAGACTGGAGTGCTCAGTCTCCCACTGCTGAGAGGGTGGGAGCAGCCACCGAATGAGGGGTCTTCGGCTGCTCTTCCACAAGTTCTTCAACTAGATGGGAATAAAGCTGGCAGAAAACAACAGTTTTTAAAAATTGGGTCCACTTAAAAAAAAAAAAAGAATGTATTCTGTAAGGTTGAATATCCCTTATTCTACTACAGGTTGAATATTCCTTATCTGAAATGTTTGAGTTGAGAAATGTTTTGGGTTTCAGATTTTTTTGAATTGTGGAGTATCTACATATATATGAGATATCTTAAAGACGAGACTCGAGTCTAAACACGAAATTTATTTGTTTTACATACACCTTATACACATAGCCTGAAGATAATCTTATATAATATTTTTAATACTCTTTTGCATGAAACAAAGCTTGTGTTAAGTACTTAAGTGTGGAAGCTTCCGCTTGTAACATGATGTTGGTGCTGAAAAAGTTTTGGATTTTGGAGCATTTAGGATTTCAGATTTTTGATTTTTGATTTTTTTGTTCAGATTTCACAGATTAGGGATGCTTAATCTGTATTGTTAGTGGAGTGTTGTAGAAGAGTTAGAATGTTGGTTACAGTGTTGTTTGAGTTTACTGTATACTTGGCAAGTTTCTACTTGTTCTAGAAATTATTATTATTATTATTTTTTTTTTTTTTTGAGACAGAGCCTCAAGCTGTCACCCTGGATAGAGTGCCGTAGCATCACAGCTCACAGCAACCTCCAATTCCTGGGCTCAAGCGAGTCTCCTGCCTCTACCTCCCAAGTAGCTGGGACTACAGGCGCCCGCCACAACGCCCGGCCATTTTTTGGTTGCAGCCGTCATTGGTGTTTGGCCGGCCCGGGCTAGATTTGAACCTGCCAGCTCAGGTGTACGTGGCTGGCGCCTTATCCCGTTGAGCCACAGGCGCCGAGCCTTGTTCTAGAAATTATTGAAAGAAGACTATTGAACCCTCTATTATTGTGGATTTGTGTGGAAGTTTTTGCCCCAGTTATCTTGAAGCTCTTTTATTGGGTGAGAAACATTTAGGATTATCATATCCTTCTGATTAACAGGTTCCTTAATTATTAAAAAATAACCTTTATTATCCGCGATAAATTACCTGCTCTGAGATCTACTTTATTTCATGTGACTATAGCCACATCAGTTCTGACCACTCCCAGCCTCAGTGTATCTTTTTCCTCCTTTCATTCTTCCTGTGTCTTTATAGTTAGCACATTTCTTTTTCTTTTCTTTTTTTTTTTTTTTTTTGCAGATTTTGGCCGGGGCTGGGTTTGAACCCGCCACCTCCGGCATATGGGGCCGGCACCCTACTTCATTAAGCCACAAGCGCCACCCTGTATGTAGCACACTTCTAATTGACAGCATGCAGCCAGGTCTTGCTTTTTATCCAATTTGACAATCTTTGTCTTTTAACTACGATGTCTAGATGACTGAAAGTGATTATCACTGTTAGATTTAAATCTATCATCTTGTTATTTTCTATTTGTTACAGCTGTTACATGTTCCTTTTTTGCTCTTTTTCTGCCTTCTTTTGGATTGCATATTTTTTATAATTCTGTTTTATCTCTTTGTTAGCTTATTAGCTATAACTGTTTTGCTATTCTACTGGTTGCTTTATGGTTTATAGTGCACATCTTCAACATGACCACAGTTTACCTTGAAGTGATATTAGACATATAACAAAAGAACCTACGATGTCATCCTTCTGTTTCTCATCTCCTGCACTTTATGGTATTATTGTCATGTATTTTACTGATTCATGTTATAAACCCCACAATACACACTGTTATTATTTTTGTTTAAAAAGTTAATGAACTTAAAGGAGAATTAAATAGCAAGAAAGAACTCCTCTCTCTCTGCTCATGCAGTTGCCATTTCCAGTGGTGTTTCCCCCTTGCGTGGCACTGTATAGTTCTATCTGGTGTCATTTTCCTTCTGCCTTTAGGATCATCTTTAACATTTCTTGCAGTTTGGTCTGATGGTGAAGAGTAATTTCCATCTTTATATATCTGAAAATATATTTATTTTGCTTTATTTTTTTGAATGATTTTGTTTCTAGATAGAGAATCCTAGGTTAACAGGGATTTTCCATCGTGCTTTAAATATGTCCCATCATCTTCTCACTTGCAACGGTCCTGATGAAAAGTCTGCCGTAACACTTATCTTTGATCCTCTATAATTTGTATATGTTTTTCAGTTGTTTTCTTTATCACTGGTTTTAAGCAATATGATTATGATGTACCTTGGTGTGTTTTCTTCTTGTTGAGCTTCTTGGATCTATGAGTTAATAGTTTTCAGTAAATTTGACAAGTTTACTCATTACTTTTTAAATACCTCGTGTCTCTCTCTCTTCTCTCCTTTGGTGCCTCCAATTACATGTGTGTAAGGCCTCTGTAGGTTTGTCCCACAGCTCACTAACACTCTTGTCATTGCAGAACAGTTCTTTTTCTGTCTTTCATTCTGAATATTTTCTTTTGCTATGTATTCAAGTTCACTAGTTTTTTCTTCTGCCATGTCTAATCTGCTGTGAATCCCATTAGTGGCTATTTCATCTCAGGTATTATAGTTTTCATCCTTAGAACTACAACTTGGTTTTTGTATAAATGTCTACTTTCTGAACATGTTATGGGCCATTTCTGCAGCTTCATTATGTACTTGGTAATCTTTGATTAAATGCAAGGCATTGTGAATTTTTCTCTTGTTGGTTGCTAGATATTCTTCTATTCTTATAAATATTCCTGAATTTTGTTATGGGATGCAATTAAGTTACTTGGAAAAGTTTGATCCTTTTGGATATTAGTCTTAATGATTCATTAAGGAGTGCAGAGTTTACAGCTCATTATTCAAGAAACAATAATACAATAGCAGAATAATATACTGCAAGGCAATCTGTAAGTTTAGGATTTAGTTCTGAAAAAGACTTCCTGCAGAACTTTAGCAACATGTTTAATCCTCTTTCTAGTAAGAAACATGAAGATAATAATTTGAGAAAAAAAATTCATTTCCATTAAAAACTGCAAAGCACTCTGAGAGAAAAATAGAGTGAGAAGGAGAGAAATTGAGGACAGTGGACATTCCATGTATTCTTTTTGTGAGTAAAGATGACTTTTTAAAAAATAATTGGTCTATAATATATGAATGAATTTCAGTATGAAGATAGTGGTTAAAAACAGACATTGGGGACAAACAGACTTGGATACACATAGGACTTCTCCACTCATTATAATTCAACTCGTCTGAACCTTGATTTTCTCACCTGTAAAGTGCCAGATTTTCTTACAAAGTTATCTAGAAGAGAAAAAGCTATTAATTAAGAGTAGTTTAGCATTCCCTGGTAACCAAGTGAGTTATACATTTTAATTGGATATTCCCCCTTTCCTGTCTACCTTACAATTTTGAAATGGTTTTAAATAAATCAACTAAAACATTCATAATTTTAAAAACAAAATCCCTATTGGATGATCTTTGGTTAGTTTCTTGTAATACAACCATTATTCTGCCTATATCAGCTAATGGGGTGTAGAATGACCCTTAAGAACACTTAATTCTTAATTCTAGAGTTCTCTATTTTTCAACTGTATATGAAGGATTGTGCTATCTCTAAGCAGTTCCACGCTAAAATTAAATTCCATGTAACTCCTTTATGTACAGACGCCAGACTGTTGAATAGGAGCAATCCAAAGTGAATTAATGTTTGGACCTGTAGCTGACAACATAAGTCTCTTATTCTGGAGTAAATCTCACTAGACAAGATCAGGTCAAATCTTCTCCATTCTTAAAGAATATACTACATATTAGCTGTTATGGCCAAATGTGACCTTTTCAAGAAGACGGTAAAAAGTTATATGACTCTCTTTTGTTTTATTTTACCAAACACTGGTTTTAAAATTGTCAGAGTTTAGCAATGTTTGTTTTGCCTAATAGTGAGAACCAAATAAAACAGGGTTATTCTACACCCCATAGTTTAGTTTTAGATTTTTTAAAAATAATAAAACTCATAATTCAATAAGTATTTTAGAATACCACTAGAAAGGAATCCTCAAGAATTAGAATCCAAGAACCTCTGCTAACTCATTTTATGACCTTTCCTCTACCAATAAAAGCTTCTACCACTGAAGGCTTCACATAATAAGCAGTGATTTGCTTAATTTTATTCCAGCCTTTTCATGTTCTAGCAGCCTGTTGCATGTCTCCTGTATACGTGTTTCTAAAATTATATGCTCTGATCTCTGTGCCTTGTGTGCCAAGCTTGAGAAACAAGAAAATTCTCAGTCTACTTTGTTTCTCAGAGAGTACCTACATACTTTTAACCTGTCAATTTGGAGGTCTAAAGTGCTTATGAATTACCAGGGAAAAAAAAGGAGGGAAGAAGGAAGAAGAAAGAAAAGCAAGAAGAAAGGAGAGTAAAACAAATTGTTCTTTAAGGACGGCTCAAAGTGGTTTTGTAGGTCTAGGAAGAGGTGAACACTACCCTTGTTATCTGTAAGGCTCAAAGTGGTTTTGTAGGTCTAGGGAGAGGTGAACACTACCCTTGTTATCTGTAACTCTTTTGAAGTAATTGGACAGACCCTTAATTAAGAAGAAACCCAAATATTAGTTCTGATTTTGCCACTGTTCTTCAATGTGGTGTCCAATCTCCTGACACTGGAGCCACGTATGAAGAATATCACACCTGAGCGGCTTCCAGTCCTCAGTGGTCATAGGCATGAATATGAGTAGCTGAAAAGCTGGCACTCTTTGGGAAGGTGGGCTATGGCCCTAGCCAGAACATTAAATCATTCACTTTATTTACACAATAAGACTGTCTTGAGGCATTAATAATGATGAACTATGATTATTATGGCAAATGTAATATAAAAGCGTACTTTTGAACTTTCATGTTGTGAACTTTCACAGTTTCTGCGAACTCTCCTCTCTCTGCTGTGTACTACTATAAATAGCTTTGGCTAAACTGTAAAAGAAAATGGAAAAGAAACATGTTATACAACCACAAAATAGCCCTCAACCTGCCTCTGAACAGCCACGGGACAAGAGGGACTTTTGGTGTACAACTGAATAAATTTGGAGCATCTTCTTACATATTTGGCTTTACTTAGAGATTTTGAAAAAATATATAATCAGCTCAGCACCCGTTGCTCGGTGGTTAGGGTGCCGGCCACATACACCGGGGCTGGCGAGTTCATACCCAGCCCAGGCCTGGTAAACAACAATGACAACTATAACAACAACAAAAAAAAATAGCTGGGCGATGTGGCGGGTGTCTACTTGGGCGACTGAGGCAAGAGAATCACTTAAGCCTAAAGAGTTTGAGGTTGTTGTGAGCTGTAATGATGGTAACAAAATGAGATGATGTCTCAAAAAAATAAAAAAAAAAAGAAAGAAAAAATATATACTCATTATACTTATACTAAATATAGGACTATTGTGGCGTGTAAGGTAACGGTTATATTAAATAAAAGCAAAATATGAAACTAAAGAAAACCCTAGCTTGGGATCAGGCTTTTAAGGCAATTATTTACTCTTCTCTGCTAATAACCATACTTTTGTGGAAAATTTTGAGGCACAGTGACTTTGACAGTTATTCAAGGTGGTATTTTAAAACCTCTAATAGTTATGGAGATGGATGGTGGTGATGGTCATAATAAATGGATGCAATACCACCAAAGTGTGCACTTAAAAATGGTTAAGTTTGCCAGAGTGTTGTGGCTCATGCCCAATTCTAGCACTCTGGGAGGCTGAAGCAGGAGGATCCCTTGAGCTCAGGAGTCCGAGACCAGCCTGAGCAACATAGTTAGACCGCATCTGTACTAAAAATAAAAACATTAGCCTGGACTTTGTGGTGGGCACACATAGTCCCAGCTACTCAGGAGGCTGAGGCAGAAAATCACTTATACCAAAGAGTTTAAGGTTGCTGTGAGCTAGGCTAGTGCCATGTCACACTAGCCTGGGGCGACGGAGCGATGCTATATCTCAAAAAAAAAAAAGGATTAAGTTGGTAAATTTTATGAGTATTTTACCACAATTTTAAAATTTGGGGGGAAAAAATCTCTACTAAAGTTGAATGTTATGAACAAATGCAGATTATTCCAAGAGGTTTTCATATAATTTGAACATGCAATTTCTGAATTGACCACCGTATTCTATTGTTCAACTCATGAGTCATCTCTTATTGCAGTCATGAAAAGTATACCTGATTCCAAGTTTTTAAAATACCCATTCATTTCCTTGTGAA
The DNA here is from genome assembly GCA_963574655.1 of Perodicticus potto. Taxonomy (NCBI): domain Eukaryota; kingdom Metazoa; phylum Chordata; class Mammalia; order Primates; family Lorisidae; genus Perodicticus; species Perodicticus potto. The sequence goes on along the minus strand of CAUYRH010091405.1, from coordinate 3,464 downwards.
GAAGGATCTTTCCTTACCACTTCTCACTTTTGTGGCTATTATTGTGCCTCCATCAATTAGTACCTGTGACACTGTCCAAGTTTCTGATTTTAATCCAAGATGGAATAAGAATGTACAGAAATAAGCCTGTTAGAAATAGTCCAAAATGAAGAAAAACAGATGCTCTCTGAAGACTTTACCAGAAAATCTACTTTTTTTTTTTTTTCAGTTTTTTGGGCCAGGGCTGGGTTTGAACCTGCCACCTCCGGCATATGGGGCCAGCACCCTACTTCTTTGAGCCACAGGTGCTGCCCCAGAAAATCTACTTCTAAGATTGCATCCTAAGGAAGTAAGTAAGGCAAAAATCTAGCTATTAGATTTTTCCTGTTACCAGTAGAAAAAACTTCATTGGAATCAATAGAAATGCCCCCAATAAAGAACTGTTTTAATTGTGAAAAATCCTTACTTTTTTTCCTTTTTTTTTTTTCTGGAGAGAGAGAGTCTCACTTTATCGCCCTCTGTAGAGTGCTAGGGTGTCACAGCTCACAGCAACCTCCAACTCCTGGGCTTAGGTGATTCTCTTGCCTCAGCCTCCCGAGTAGCTGGGACTACAGGCGTCTGCCCCAATGCCCGGCTATTTTTTTGTTTTGCAGTTCGGCCGAGGCTGGGTTTGAACCCACCGCCTTCAGTATATGGGGCTGGCGCCCTACTTGCTGAGCCACAGGGGCCGCCCCCTTTTTTTTTTTTTTTTTTTTTTTTAGAGACAGAGTCTCACTTTATCGCCCTTGGTAGTAGAGTGCTGTGGCATGACAGCTCACAGCAACCTTCACTTCTTGAGCTTAGGTGATTCTCTTGCCTCAGCCTCCCAGGTAGCTGGGACTACAGGCACCCACCACAATACCTGGCTATTTTTGTTGTTGTTGCAGTTTGGCTGGGGCTGGGTTTGAACCCACCACCCTCAATATATGGGGCCTGCATCCTACTCACTGAGCCACAGGCACCGCCCCAATCCTTACTTTTTTTTTTTTTTTTTGTCGAGACAGAGTTCTACCCTGTGCCCTGAGCAGAGTGCAATGGTATCGTAGCTCACTGCAACCTCAGACTCGGGCTGTGGACATCCTGCTGCCTCAGCCTCCGGAGCTGCTGGGATTATAGGCGCTCGCCGCGGCGCCCAGCTGGGTTTTTCCATTTTTTTCCATGAGTCGGGGTCTCACTCTCGCTCAGACAAGCCTCGAACTCCTAAGCTCAAGCAATCCTCCTGCCTCAGCCTCCCACAGTGCTAGGATTACAGGCGTGAGCCACTGTGCCCTGCTAAAATCCTTACATTTTGTAACAGAATACTTATTCAGCCATTTAAGTATATCAGCTGGGTGTGGTGGTATAAACTTGTAGTCAGGTAGGTACTCAGAAGGCTGAGGCAGGAGAATTGCTTGAGCCCGGGAGATCAAGACCAGCCTGGGAAACACAGCAAGACCCCATCTCTACAATAAAATAAATAAAAATAAAGTATATAGTGGCATATTTATTGCTAGGAAAAAAATACATATGTAAAGAACAAACAGATATGGAAGTTTAATAACAAGAAGTTAATAGTAGTTATTTCTGAGTGATGGGATTATTTTTTCCTACATTCTGCTCGTTTGTATTTTCTTTAATAGCAATTGCTTGTCATAGGGAAAAAAAACAAAGTTTTCAGAAATGCTTATTCAATATGTTGTCATCATTTGCTTATTCATTAATCCAACAAATGAATATATTAAATTAATATAAAATTTATGTTATCTTTTTTTATAAATTAATATGAATTAATTAACTTAGTCCTTGCCCTCATGGCTCTTAATTTATGGGGAAGAAAAGGCATGATCAGACAATCTTGAAATTCCTGTCTTTTATTATCATCACTTAATGGCCCAGGCACTCCCTCCCTTCTCCAAGCTTTTGCCCTCTGCTCATAGTACCTGCCTCCCTGCCTTTTCTGTCATCATGATGTCCCACTTCAGTGTCCACATGAACAACTCATTCCAAAACCATGAACTCTGTGTGACTTCCCCAGCTTTTACAGCCACTTTACTCAGCAATCTATTCTCAAAGTATACTCTTCACTTCTAATCACCTAGAAACTACTCCGCAACTTTAGAGTCCAATATATTGATCTTTTTTTTTTTTTTTTTTTTTTTTTTTTGTAGACACAGAGTCTCCCTTTGTTGCCCTCTGTAGAGTACAGTGGTGTCACAGCTCACAGCAACCTCCAACTCCTGGGCTTAGGGCATTATCTTGCCTTAGCCTCCCGAGTAGCTGGGGCCACAGGTGCCCGCCACAACACCCGGCTATAGAGTCCAATATATTGATCTTTGACTACATCCGTTTATCCTTCTAGATTTTCATTCCCTTACTCCCTAAACACCTGCTTTCTTACCCGATTTTGACTTCCATTCCTTAACTAGTCCCCTTCTTTCAAACTATAATCTCCCACAAAGCTTTATATCTCATCCTTTCCAGCCTAGACTGTCAGGTACATAAGCCTTTCCTGCTAATAACCTTTCTCCCTGGTTAAATTCCTTCTCCTATTACCTAGCTCATATACGTATTTTATACCATTTTACTTCAACTGATACTTGCTGCTTCCCCTCTGCTCTTATCTTTTATACTTTCTTTATCGGACAAAAAACTATCAGATATGAACTCCCTCAACTTCCTGCTATACATACACCCATCTTCCCCTCTTTCCTTTTAGTCTCGGGAAGCAGTGCCCTTTCTCTTTTTCCAGATTGATTCTTTTACCTGCACACTTGATCTCATTCTCCCCCATCGCCTACAGAATCTTGCTTTACCTTTATTTCTTCTCTTTGTAATCTCTCCTTTCTGCTAATTCTGTTCCCATATTTTATAAGTTAAAATAAAATTTTATAAAGTTTAATCTCTCTTCTCTACTCTGCACTCTCCCTACAATTATCATATTTCTGTCTTGAAGAAATGAAGAGCCTTGAAATAATATACGTTCATTATAAATGTTATCTTTTATTTTTTATTTTTATTAAATCATAATTGTGTACGTTAGTGCAATCGTGGGGCACAATGTGCTGACTTCATATACAATCTGAAATATTTTCATCGAACTGCTTAACATAGCCTTCATAGCATTTTCTTAATCACTATATGAAGACATTTATGTTCTGCATTGATTAAGTTTCACCTGTACCCTTCTAAGATGCACCGTAGGTGTGATCCCACCAATCACCCTCCCTCCACCCATCCTCCCCCCTTCCCTCCCCTCCCTTGCTCTTTCCCCCATATTCTTGTACTATAATTGGGTTTTAGCCTTCATATGAAAGCTATAAAGTACCTTCATAGTAGGGCTGAGTACATTGGATACTTTTTCTTCCATTCTTGAGATACTTTGCTAAGAAGAATATGTTCCAGCTCCATCCATGTAAACATGAAAGAGGTAAAATCTCCATCTTTCTTTAAGGCTGCATAGTATTCCA
>CAUYRH010091403.1:0-30764 GCA_963574655.1 Perodicticus potto | reverse complement strand
GGGGCTGGGGTTACTTTACTTTACATTCAATAAATACTGTTTGACACCCCCCCAAAAAAGAATATTGTCATCTTAATAATATGAAGTCTCCCAATCCATGAACATGAGATGTCTTTCTGTTCAATTAGGTTTTTAATTTCTTTCAGCAATGTTTTGTAGTTTAGAGTATACAAGTTTTTCATATCCTGGGTTAAATTTATTAATGTTCATTGCTGGAGTACAAAAATACAACTGATGATCTTGTACCCTAGAACTCTGCTAAATTAGAATTTGGGGTTTGTTTTCTTTTTAAAAACCTAAGTATTAGAAACCCTTGTTTATAATAATGGCATTGTGATTTGGTGGGAGAAATTCTTTTTTCTTTTTTTTTTGAGACAGTCTCACTACGTTGCCCTCCGTAGACTGCCATGGCGTCACAGCTCACAGGAAGCTCAAACTCTTGGGCTTAAGTGATTCTCTTGCCTCAGCCTCCCAAGTAGCCGGGACTACAGGTGCCCGCCACAATGCCCAGCTATTTTTTGTGGCAGTTGTCATTGTTGTTTAGCTGACCTGGGCTGGGTTCGAACCTGCCAGCCTCGGTGCATGTGGCTGGCACTGTAACCACTGTGTTACGGGTGCCAAGCTTGGGGGGAGAAATTCTTACTTATGGAAATGTATAGGAGTGACATGTCATGGTATTTGCAATTCTTTGATATGGCTGAAATAATTTGACAATATTTTATGAAGTTAAACATCCCCTTACAAGCTTTTTTTGTACATTTGACATTTTTCATAATACAAATGAGGTAGAGAATAGCCCCTGGAAGAGCCAGTCTGGCTAGGTCAGAAATAGTCTGGCCGTGCTGCCAGAGACCTGAGTAGGTGTTATCTCTCACCCTCACATCCTTGGCCCTAAAGATGGACAAAGCACTTTCAGGTCAGCCCCTGCCACCCCTTGCTCATCATCTGATCTTCTGCCGCCCTCACCTGCCTACATGTACGCTGCACGAGGGACTGCGGACTGTGTGTCTCTGGCCCTTACCTCTGAGTAATTCATTCTAGAAACCAGATGGGTTAGTTCAAAACCTCCTGCTACACAGTGGTGCTCCCACAGGACCACAGGACTCCCTAAAGCCCTCCTCCTCCTCCTCCCAGGAGGTCCCACAGCCCTCCTCTTGACTCCCACTCCACTACACGTGTCCCCATGGCATTTGTCACACCCTGAGGTCACTGATTCTAGAACGGGAAGAAAATGTCCTTGCCCTCATGATGGGAGCTGCAGCCTAAGCACATTGGCAGAAGACAGCATTTCTCAATGTATTCTGGGAATCGCCTGCCTTCAAATCATCAGGTACTGATTAAAAGGCAGATTCCTGGCCAGGTATAATGGCTCATACCTATAATCCTAGTGCTTTGGAGGCCACAGTTGTTTGGAGGACTGCTTGAGGCCAGGAGTTCAAGACCAGTCTGGGCAACTTAGCAAGACACCATCTCTTTAAAAAAAAAAAAGTATCCAGGCACACTCATGCGTTACTGTAGTCCCAGGTACTTCGGAGACTGATGCAGGAAAATCACTTGATTCTAAGAGTTTGAGGCTGCAGTGTGCTATGTATGATCATGCCACTGCACTCCAGCCTGGGTCACAGAGCAAGAACTCGTCTCAAAAAACAAAAATGAAAAAGAAAAAAATATATAGATTCCTGGTTGCCATTGCAGATCCAACTATACCAGACTCTTTGCAAACAATGCCTAAGAACTACTGGCCCAGAAAAGCAGCTTGATTCCTCCACAGGTGAAGGAAAGATAAGCTTCCACCCTTCTTTCCCTCAACCCCACTCAGGGCTTAGACTGATTAGAGGTCAGAAAACTTTTCCGTAAAGGACCAGATAATAAATAGTTTAGGCTTGTGGGCCTTACAGTCTCTGGAAACTCAATTCTGCCCTGAAGCAAGAAAGCCATAGATGGCATGTAAATGATGGTTGTGGCTGTGTTCCAATAAAACTTTATGAACACTGAAGTTTAAATTTAATTAATTTTCATGTCAAAAAATATTCTTCTTTTGATCCTTTTAACCACTTAAAAATGTAAAAAATATTCTTAATGGAGACAGAAAGTAGATTAGTAGTTGCCTAGAGCTAGGAAGTGTTTGAGGGAACAAATGACTGACTGCTAATGGGTACGAAGTTTCTTTTTGGAATGATGAAAATGTTCTGAAATTGACCATTGTGATACTTGCATGTATCTGTGACTATACTAAAAACCATTAAATTAGGCTTGGCGCCCATAGCTCACTGTTAGGGTACCAGCCACATACATCGAGGCTGAGGGGTTTGAACCTGGCCTGGGCCTGCTAAACAATGACAACTGCAATTAAAAAAATAAAATAACTAGGCATTGCGGCGGGTGCCAGTAGTCCCAGCTACCTGGGAGGCTGAGACAAGAGAATCGCTTAAGCCCAAGAGTTGGAGGTTGCTGTGAGCTGTGACACCACAACACTCTACCAAGGGCAATATAGTAAGACTCTGTCTCAAAAAAAAACCCAAAAAAACCATTAAATTACACATTTTAAATGGGTGAATTATATAAATTCTGAGTTATGTCTCAATAAGTTGTTAAAACAAAACCATTCCAAGGTCATAGGCTATACACAGCAGCCTGGGTTGACTCCAGTAGCTTGCTAACTACTGGCCTAGAAAGAAAACTTTGGGCCTAACAGGATTTGATGCTCTGAATAATGAGTTAACAGTGCTCCTGGAGACTGCATTGAGGCCTGAGGGGTTGGGGTAGGTGGAGAGGAGAGGAAAGGGGGAGCAACATGAGAAGCCAAGGCCAACGCTAGGTAAGGTTAGTTTGGGAGGCCAAGGATGACTGATAAACGTATAGGACAAGGTCAGCAAACTTTGATCCACTGGCCAAATCTGCCCTCCTATCTGTTTTTGTAAGGACTGTGAGCTAAGAATGGCATTTAGATGAAAATTTTCAATCCATTTGATGATGGGCAACACCAACTTTGAATCCCAATTAAGCCAAATGTTATCCTCCCTCCAAAATAATTCCATTATTCTGTTTAGTAGATCTGAATTACAAAAAAGTTCTCCCTGGGCACAGTGGCTCATATCTATAATCCTAGCACTCTCAGAGGCTGAGTCTAGTGGATTGTCTGAGCTCAGGAGTTTGAGACCAGCCTGAGCAAGAGGGAGACCCCATTTCTAAAAAATTGCCAGGTGTTGTTGTGGGCACCTATGGTCCCAGCTACTTGGGAGACTGAGGCAAAAAGATCACTTGAGTCTAAGAAACTGAGATTGCTGTGAGCTATGGCACCATGGCACTCTACTGAGGGCGACAAAGTGACACTCAAAAAAAGAAAGATTTCAATTATAATGGTGATGATATATATATATATTTTTTGTAGAGACAGAGTCTCACTTTATCGCCCTCCGTAGAGTGCCGTAGTGTCACAGCTCACGGCAACCTCCAACTCCTGGGCTTAGGCGATTCTCTTGCCTCAGCCTCCCAAGTAGCTGGGACTACAGGCACCCGCCACAATGCCTGGCTAGATGATGATCTTTTGAATTTATTAATAAAAAATTTGTGAAATTTTGTTTTCTCTATTGTTATATATGTCTATACATAACACCCTTGATTTTACTCTTGGCTCACAAAGCCTAAAGTATTTACTATCTAGGCCTTTCCAGAAAAGCTTGCTGACCCCTGGTCTAGCAATATGGATATTTAAATCTAAGTGGCCCTTGCCTGGAAACCTTACATTACCTCAAATCCAGAGTGCAAGGCTATGAAACACACATCAGTCCTGAGTTGGCAGAACCATGGGTTGGCAGGGTGGGCTGGTGGAGACCCCAAGCGGAACCAGTGTGGCTTTCCTTAAATATTCTAGAGGAAGGTGACTCCGGAGGGTGGAGGGGGCTGAGCTTGATTCTTCTTTTACATGAATGGAGCCACAGGGGGACAGGCAGTCATTACTCCCCCACCAGGAGCTCAGCCCCTGAAGAAGGGAACAGCGTCTTGCTTGGTCTGGCACATAATGGGTATTTAATAAACATTTGAAGAATAAATGAATAATTCAGTAGACACAGTTGACCTGAGTGAAAAAGGCTGTTCAAATGGTGAATTGAACTAAAACCTCTGGATGTGTTCCCAGCCACAGGCCAGTTGGGGTTTTTTTGGTGTGTGTGTATTTGAAACAGAATCACACTTGATCACCCTCAGTAGAATACCATGGCGTCATAGCTCACAGAAGCCTCAAACTCTTGGGCTCAAGCGATTCCCTTGTCTCAGCCTCCAAGTAACTGAGACCACAGGCACCTGCCATAGCACCTTGCTATTTTTTAGAGATCGGGTCTGGCTCTGGCTCAGGCTAGTATCATGAGCTCAGGTAATCCACCCGCCTCTTCCTCCCAGAGTGTCAAGATTACAGGCATAAGCCACCACGACAGCCCACAGGCAAGTTTTAACAGCATTGCCCCAACTATGTTCCTCAAGAGGTTAAAAGATGGAAAAAAAGTATCCTCCCCACTCCAGGCTTCTCAGCAGATCCGCAGGTTTTCACAGCCTCTTCCAATCCCTCAATACCTCACACACCCTCGCATTTCATGCCCCCCACCCACGCACCGGAAAAAAGTATTTTGAAGATAAACATATTTAGAAAATGTCTCATGACTCCTTTTCCTGGACAGTCCAAATATATATCGCTCAGAAGTCCTGCACCACTAGCTGTTCAGAGTACACGAGAGATTAGGGACACTGTTCCTCAGATTAACAACCAAACCACTTCCTTGAATCCTCACACTTCTCCCCTGAGGTTCTCATGACTTTAGGGACTTGGCAGTGAAAATGCGACTGGCTCTCCGGTACCCCAGGGCCGATGGAAGTGGGACTTTCTCCATTCTCCATTCTGTTCGCTCCATCTTCCCTCAGGCTGCCAAACCTGCGTTGTGTGTTATGTCCTCTCAGGTCTTATCTCCTCTAGGGTTTCCTTGTTGTTGTGGGTTTATATCTTTTTAAAAAATTGTCGTTTTAGGGCGGCGCCTGTGGTTCAAAGGAGTAGGGCGCCGGGCCCCATATGCCGGAGGTGGCGGATTCAAACCCAGCCCCGGCCAAACACTGAAAAAAAAAATTGTTGTTGTAGTGGGATTTGAGTTGGAGAGGGAGCAAAAGCAGACGTGGATCTGTTCATCTCTAAATGGAAAGAAGGGAAGCAGGTTACTTAGCAGTGGGACAAGCTGGGGACCAAGATGGGAAGTGCAGAGTTGGAAGCAACCACACGCGGGAGCGTGGGGTTGGGCGGCGCGGGAAAGCCAGACGTAAAAGTATGGAAACAATCCATCCTTCAAGGAGCTGGGACGCGCGATGCTCGGGAGGGAAAGGTGGTTAAGTGTAGAAGAGAGAGAGAGAAGCACAGGGACCTACAGCCGCTCCACGGGGAAGCGTCCAGCAATTGTGCCCGCCTGCTTGCCTGAGTGCTGTGTGCACGCGTTCCTGCGTGCGTCCCTGCGTGCGTGCGTGTGTGCGTGCTCCCTGCGTGCGTGCGTGCTCCCTGCGTGTGTGCGTGGGTGCACAAGCTTCCTGGAGCAGGAAAAGCAACAGAGCAACACTGCGGAGACCTGGATTACTGAATGGAAAAGTGCCAAGAGCAGGTTGTGATGACAGTGTTTTGGCGAGAAGGCAGGGAGAGGACAAAGAGGGCCTTGGGACTACGTTGTAAACATCATGGGCTTTATCCTGTAGGGGCTCTGAAACCTCTGAGGGGGTGACCTGGTAGATCACTCGGGCAGCTGGGTGACAGATGGGCCCAAGGCAGACAGCACTGCAGTCGGGGAGGCCACTCAGCCAGCTGTTGTAAAATCCAGTGGGAAACGCTGAGGCCTGCAGGAGGATCACTGGAGACAGAGTCAAAGAGGTGAAATCAGTGGCCAGGGAGGAGGGAAGGAGAGGGTAGCCTCATGGAAAGCTCCCAGGTTTCCAGCTCTGTCGGCTGCTGGGGAGGGGATGAATTATCCCTTCCTGCCCCCTCCCCACCTCACTGCCACCTGCCGCCCTGCCTAGAGCCCTGATGACCCCCAGACCATGAAAGGAGAGTGTTGGCCCCCCTCCCTGCCCTACCTTCCCTCCTCCACCGGATCACCCCAGAGTCCCCCGGGGAAGAGAGTAAAGGAGATGAAATCATGGAACAAAGGGGATTAGAGCTGCATTTCTTCCCTTCTCAACCATGGAAAACTCCGTTTGTTGGGAGAGGGGAGCTTTGGGAAAGGGGGGGCCCCCCTGATGAGGTTATGGTTTTGAAATAGGAGCTGTCAGGAACCGCCAATCTGACAAGCAACAGGTTCTCATTTTTCTTTTTTCTAAGTAGGCGCCCTTCTCTGTTGCCCCAGTTTAGAGCCTCCTCTGCTGAGGTGAGGCTGTCCTGTCATGTGCCCTCTCCCACCTGGCTGACCACTCAGCCAGGACACCTACCGGGGTGTGGAGGTGTGTACCACCTCCTAAGGGGGAAGGGGTCCCCAGACAGGAAGGAGGTCAGTGGAGTAAGAAGAGCTAGATGTGGGGCTGAAAGGTTTGATTTCATGTCCAATTTCTGCCTTTTCCCACCTATGCAAACCCAGGCAAGTGTCCTGGCCTCCCTGAATCTCAGAACTTTCATTTATAAGTGCAAATGACCACATTCAGCACAGGAGGATACTATGGCAGCTAAGTGAGATTGTCCCTGTGAGAGGTTAACAAGGGATTTGAAAACCAAGCCATCTCCTAAGGATTACAGAGGGCCTTGGGACAAGAGATGGAGGTCCACCTACATATGTCTAAATACTTAGGAGCTAAAAAAATCAAGTTTAATAAATGTTTAAATATAATATTGTATCCTCCAAACTTGAGAAATATTCTATCCTAACAGCCAGGTGTGAATTTGGAGTTCTTGGATTCCTGGGAGTTCAACATGGAACATCCCAATAGGGAAAGACCAGCCTTTGCCCTTGCCCATTCCCCCCTTCTCTTCCACCACCAGCTCCAGCCTGCAGAGCAGGAGCTTCATGCAGATGCCTGAGGATGCCCCACCCCTAATGCCTACGCGCGCGCACACACACACACACACACACCTCTGCAAGCAACTGTGGGCCCAGAGGTGCACACGCCAGAGACCCCTGGGAAGGATGGAATCTGGGAAGAAACCCATGCAGATCCTGGAAGAGGGATCAGGGCCACCGGGGCAAGAAATTTCAGGGTCCTAGCTATACCCAGCATGTTATAGAGGGGGGATGCTGGCCCCAGGTGAACACAGACCCTTGGTTCTGTGGACTCCTCACTCCTTGGAGAGGAGCATGGCTGGAGGAAGCCAGAATAGTGCTGTGAAGCTGGAGACTTGGGTTAGGGGCCTCTGTTGCCAGGCTTAAGGCAGAATGTTCTATATAAACATAAAGCCATATTGAATAGGAGGGATTGTTATTCTCTCCCTAAGGTTTTGGTATTTCTTTCCTTATTCTTTCTCTGATTCTTCACTCCTCTCTTTTCAGTTTTCCTTGTGAAGAATTTGGGGATAATCTGCACAACAGCCAGTCAGAGAAGTGGGAGGATAGATATCTTTGGGGACAGATGAACCAAGGTGCTGGGAGCTCTTGGGTACGGCCCAAGTCCTCTTTAGCCATCTCCCTTCTCATGTCTCTGGAAGACTTAGGAACTTGTTATTTATTATCTGAAAACAGAGAATCCTTAGAACTTTAGACAAGAGCATGGCCAAAAGCTTGGTGGGGGGGGGGGGTGCTGCAAGCACTCACCAAGCACGATGACAAATGTAGTGCTGGGCAAGGAGATTTAGGGAGACATGGTGACACCCACCTGGCAAGAGATCCAGGCCCAAGGGTGAGACTGCACACCCGGGCCTTGGCGAGCCTGAAATACAGAGGAAATGATGGCAAGGAGCCATGTAGAGCACTGGAATCTGGGCCAAGAATTGAGAACCAGGTGACTGGCCTGGCTGAAGGGGTGGTGAGCATTCTGGGGAAGAAAAGTATGAACTAATCCCAACTACTAGCTAGTTGAGCTCAGGAAAAAGTCCTTTCTATCTCTGATCCTCAATGTCCTCATCTGTAAATGGGAATAATGGTGTTTTAATTATCTAAAGCATTAGACATGCTCAGCACTGCACGTGGAATGGAGAAACAGATCAATCAATGTCAGTCATGTGATTATTACTATGATTGTGGTGCCTAGAGAATGCCAATCAATGCTAGTTGAACTTGTGTGGCCTACAGATCAAGTTCCAATTATTAGCCTCAGTTTCCTTATCTGAGAATTGCTTTTATTCTTTTTTTTTTTTTTTGAGACAGAGTCTCAAGCTGTCACCCTGGGTAGAGTGTCGTGGCATCACAGCTCACAGCAACCTCCAATTCCTGGGCTCAAGCGAGTCTCCTGCCTCCGCCTCCCAAGTAGCTGGGACTACAGGCGCCCACCACAACGCCCGGCCATTTTTTGTTTGGCGGGCCCAGGCTGGATTCGAACCCGCCAGCTCAGGTGTACGTGGCTGGCGCCTTAGCCCGTTGAGCCACAGAATTTTTTTTTTTTAATTTTTTTTTTTTTTTGGCTTTTATTCTTTAAAAATATTTTGCTGTCAATGCCTGGAGTTCCCCAGACACAGATCGTAGCTCACACCTGCAGAGCGCTTTGTTGGGGGGCCTGTCCCTGTCCAAGGTGCTTCACAAGATTATATCATTTCATCCTCAAACCCAGGACATCAACCAGCTTGTCCCATGGAGCACATGTGTTCACACAGTGACATACACACATCTGGGATTGTTATCCCATCTCACAGATGAGGAAACCCAACTGGAGGCAGAGGGGTGGAGGCAGTTGCCTGGGATCACACAGCTTTGCTGGCAGTGCAGGCAAAAGTAGGATTTGAACCCAGGCCTTCCAACGCACTGTTCCGTGTCTGGACTTGTTTTTTTGGTAACACACTCTGCAGGGCCCCGGAGCCCCCGGCCACTTGGGGCATCACCACAAAGGATGGGAATGGCTACAGACCATTTGGCCGGGAGTCTCCCATTTGCTCTGCCTTTTGGCACTGGTCGGCAAGACTACATTAAGTGTTCTTTTCCGAGTTGTTTGTGGGCAGAAGAAGCCTCAAAATTGCAATGAACAGAGGCACCTGGCTCCCAGGGGACAATTTCTGAGTCCATCTCCGCACCTTGTTTATTTGTAAAATGGAAACACAGACACAACTGGTGTATGTTTAACATTAAACCAAGTAGGAGCTTGTGGCATTTCTGTCTGCACTTGAGACATGTTTATACTGCTGGGTCCATTATGAATCTGTTTAATATCCTTCGAATTCTCCAAGTCCTTCCATCCCCACAGCCAGGAAGTGGGTAATGTGCACTCAGGGAAGAAATTTCCAGGTGCTCAGACCTTTAGGTAAATGAGGACTCTTTTCTTTTTTCTTTTCTTTAAAGAGAAGGAAAGACTGTTACAAAAAAAAATTAAATTCTTCCTGTTCAAAATGGTTTTTCCGATGAACCTTTCCTTGTAGGAAATTGCTTAGGTTCTAGAGAGATGCTAAAGGAGCCACCAGCTAGGAGAGCCTGAGGCTGTAAGAATAGCATCCTTTTGCCCTGGAGAGCATGGGGTGGGGACATGGAGGTGAGTGACCCTCCAGGGACTGAGAAAGACATGAAGTGATCCTAGCCAGGAGCTCAAGGTCACCTGAGGGCTGCCGTGTCTACTGGGGGCTCCTGGGAGCCAGCATCAGACTAATCTTGCTGGATTGGGAACAGGCTTCCCACAGGAGTGCTGGCAGGAATAGCTCCCTGCTTGCTGGCAGAACAGAAAGGTATTATTTTAAGGAAAAAAAATGAGATTCCTGTTACTGCTTTATTCCTCCTGCAGAAATGTTGGTGTGTCCCAGCCAGGGCCAAAATGAGAGGCAGTCGGTGCCAACAGAAGGGTGAGCTCATCATATGTGGGGATGTGAGCTGATCTGAGCACAATGTGGAAAAAAACCTATATGCCTGGGATCCCAAATCCCTATCAAAGTAGAACCCTGGGACCCTCTCCTCACCTCCCTTCTCCATCAGCCAGGCTGTCTGCCACTTTCCTTCCCCATCATCTCCTTCCTCCATTGGCTGAGTCCACTCCCATTTGATTTCTCTATCTTCTTGCATCTCTGACCAAACACACCTCACCACCCTTGCGCGCCTATCCGTGTGCTTATTTAGGGGCTTCATAAAGGAAGAAGCCCCGTCATTGTATGCAGATAAAACTTGAGTTCAATCCCAGCCCCACCATTTACTGGATGTTGGACAAGGGTCTTCTCCTCTCTGAGCTTCTGCTGTCTCGTCTGTTACCATATTATTTTGCAGCTAGATAAGAAAGCAAACTGGGAAAATACCTGGCACATAGTATATGCTCATTTAATATTTCCTTCCTCCCTTCTTCCTTTGTGGAAGCGAAAGATATCATATATTTAAGGAATTGTGAGACTTTGGGATTTATGAAAAAATTCCTGCAAGACTCTGGAAAATGTGAGGCCACAAATTATTTGTTGGACTCATCACCAGGTCCCTTGCAATGGCTCGGGGATGACACAAGTCACTCTGAACTGAACCCAGAATGAGAAAGAAGTGTTCCAGGGAGCTAAGAGGAACTTTTCTGGTCTTGGCCAAGAAAGAAACAGCATAGAGGGCAGGAAACAAGATGATGTGGGTTAGCGAGAAGGAGCTGACAGCTGGGGAGCAAGAAACTCTTTGGAGTGGCCATGAAGATGCACCCACAGGAAATTCTAGAAGGTGAGGGTGAAAAATACAGAATCCATGGAGTAAGTCACCTATGGTAGGGCACAGAGATCTAACTGGCATTTTGGCTGCCTTGGGCAAGGACCTAAAACATATCCTCAACCAATTTTGGTTTTCCACCTATGAATCACAAAGGAAGTGTTACTGACAGGCCCTCTGGAAGCTTCTACAGAAAGGCCAAATCTCTTTGTTTCTGTGTCATATAGGGGTCCATGTACTATTTTAAATGTACTAATATTTTCAATATTGTCACTTCTGCAATTATTGTTTTAAATTTCATATTCTCGGGTGGTGCCTGTGGCTCAGTGGGTAGCGCACCAGCCCCATATTCCGAGGCTGGTGGGTTCGAACTCAGCCCCAGCCAGCTAAATCAGCAATGACAACTGCAAAAAAAAAAAGCCAGGTGTTGTGGGAGGCGCCTGTAGTCCCAGCTATTTGGGAGGCTGAGGCAAGAGAATCGCTTAAACCCAAGAGTTTAAGGTTGCTGTGAGCTGTGACTCCACAGCACTCTACCGAGGGTGACAAAATGAGATTCTGTCTAAAAAAAAAAACACTAAACTAAATTTCATATTCTCTAAATTTCCATCCCCCCTAGGGAAAAATCCCAATCAGACTGCCTTAGTCATGGCCTTGGTGGGCAAGGTATCTGTGATATAAACTTGTTTGGTTTCGGCTTCATTTCTTGGTTTTTATTTCTCCTTTGACTACTCTTTGTAGTTCATGAGTTGTTGTTTTTTTTTTTATGCATCCTCAGTTTTGCTAAAGAAAATCAAGAAAAGGGATTTGGGTCCACACTTTGGTGAAAGGGACAAAAGTTAGATCAGTGTCCTTCAGGGGCCAGGGTAGAGATGGCAATGGGATGACAAGCAAATGACCTTCTGTGGGTTAAAGAACAGGCCAAGATGCTGGAACAGATGAAAATACAGCACAGAGGGAATTCCATTTTTCTCTCACATAGGGACAGGGGTGGGGGGAGGGGCAGGTAGACAACCAGGGCAAACTTCAAGAGCTTGTGTAAACACCCAGGTTTCTTCCAAGGTGTTGCTCTGTCACCCATAGATCCTCATTTTCACGTCTGAGGCCACCTCACCATCTGGGTAAGCCTAAAATTCAGCCCAAGGCAAAGTAGGACAGAAGAAAGGGGACAAGCAGCTTCCTCATACCACTGTCACCAGATGTCTGCAGCATCTCTGGAGCATCCCACTGGCCACAACTTAGTCACATGACCACATCTAGCTGCAAAGGAGGCTGGGTAATGTGCCCATCTAAAACTTTGGATGTTCTATTACTAAAAAAAAGAAAGGGGCAATGGATGCTGTAGACAATTGTAACTTTGTGCCATAAGTTACACTTATGGAACTTTATGGCAAGTTATCACTTTCCCAAGAGGAAAGTGATATCAGGACCACAGGTAGCACTCTGGGACCAGCAGCCACTCTTCTAGAGATTCTCCCTAGAGGAATTGAGGAGGTTCTGGGCTTTGTTTTAAGAGACACTATGGTAGATTGTTCTTCAGCTCTTCACTCTCACCTACCTTGTGATTTTGGGACAAGAGAGTAGGTGCAAAATATTTCTCCACCCCAGCTTCATCGGGATTGGCCATGTGACAAGTTTGGGCCAATGGGATATGAAAAGAAGTGACAGAATGCCAGTTCCAAGCCAAAGTCTAAAGAGGCACCATATGTTTTCTGTTCCTGCCATTCACCGTGAGAAGCACACGTCCCAAATAGCAGCCTGCCCAACAAAATGAAGAAACACACGGTACATACCTGAGCATAAGCCTGGAGCTGGGTGGCCCAGAGCCTGTGAGTGAGGACAACAAATGAATGTTGGTTGCAGTAAACCAGTGTTTGGGGAGGGCTTGTCATGGAGCATTATTGCAGCAAAACTGACTGGCACAGAGGCTGTCACTCCCTTCTACCCCCACTTCTTTAGTTCTCAAATAGTCAAAAATCATTTACAAGATGCCTGTCACATGCCAGGCACTCGTCCAGGTGCTGGGGCTTCTGGTCTAGAGGGAGGGACAGAAATGGAAACACATGATGACACTGTAACATAGCAAGCACCAAACGGGGGTCTGGGCAAGCTGCTGGATGCGGGGGAAGCTCAGCACAGGGCTGTGCATAATATGGAATAGGATCAGCTTGCCTTTGCTTCTTTTTGTTCCTAGTCCCCACCCGCAGCCCTCCTACCCATCAAGAACCTTGAGGCCTGGTCCCAAGTGAGTGCTAGTCCCCGGGAAGTGCTATGAAAGCAGCTGTGAATCACAGTCACTGTTCTTTTACAATAACAACCAATGCTCATGGGGCACTTACTAGGTACCTTCCTGAGAAGAAAGGCACATCCCCTGCCCTCAAGGAGATCAGAGAGTCCTGGAGGTGACATTCAATAGACAAGTGGTACTTCTCTCTGCAATGGCACCAGAGCTGATGGACAGAGCACTGGCTCTGTGACCTTGGGCAACTTATTTAGCTTTTCTGAGTCTCAGTTTCTGCATCTATAAAAGGGTAATGTGGCCCCTAATATCCATTCTCCCCATCTCTCTTTCCCAACAGATTCTAGAATTTCAGCTGAGCACATGGCAACTCAGTAGAGACTACATTCCCCAGCCTCTCTTGCAACTATGTGTGATCATGTGACTATATTAAGGTCAACAGGAAGTGAACACAAATGACATGACCCATCACACCTGTAATCCCAGCACTTTGGGAGGCCGAGGTGGGCAGGTTGCCTGAACTCACAAGTTTGAGACCAGCCTGAGCTAGAGCATGACCCCATTTCTAAAAATAACTGGGCATTGTGGTGGGTGCCTGTAGTCCCAGCTTCTTGGGAGGCTGAGGCGAGAGAATCTCTTGAGCCCAAGAGTCTAAAGTTGCTGTGAGCTAGAGTGTCGCCACGGCACTCTACCCAGGGTGACAAACTGAGACTCTGCAAGACAAAGTGAGACTCTGAAAAACAAATTAAAAAAAAAAAAAAAGAGCGATGGTTCCCAGCAAAGTCAGTGCCCAGAGTCCAAGGTACAGGCTGCTTCGTCTGACAATGGGCCAGAAAAACGAAAAGGCTGCATGAGGTTTCACATGATGGCTTGTGCCTATAATCCCAGCACTCTGGGAGGCCAAGTCAAGCAGATTGCTTGAGCTCAGGAGTTGGAAACCAGCTTGAACAAGAGTGAGACCCCATCTCTAAAGACAGCTGGGTTTGTGGCAGGCCCCTGAATTCCCATGTACTTGTGAAGCTGAGGTAAGAGGATTGCTTGAGCCCAAGAGTTTGAGGTTGCTGTGACTATAATGCCACGGCACTCAACCCTAGGGCAACTAAGTGAGACTCTGTCTCAAAAAAAAAGAAAGAAAGAAAAAAGAAATGACATGACTCTTTGGGACATGACAGCTCTGCCCCATTTTCCTTTAGTTTTGTGGCCACCATCTTCAGAGACAGAATGGGAACCCACTCCAAATTTGGTTCAGATATCAAGACCGATGATGCCACACACAAGCCAAAAGGGGAGCGGCACCTATGGCTCAGTAGGTAGGGCGCTGGCCCTATATACCAAGGGTGGGTTCGAACCCAGCCCCGGCCAAACTGCAACAAAAAATAGCTGGGCGTTGTGGCGGGTGCCTATAGTCCTAGCTACTCCGGAGGCTGAGGCAAGAGAATTGCCTGAGCCCTGGAGTTTGAGGTTGCTGTGAGTTGTGACACCACGGCACTCTACCGAGGGCAATAAAATGAAACTCAGTCTCTAAAAAAAAAAAAGAAAGAAAATTTGGGGAGTTTTTTACTTACATAATTAGGCTTTCTGGGCAAAGAAGAAAAAAGGGATTGGCTTGAAATTGTTATGATGGTTGGGGGTGAAACTGGAATGAGAGTTCCTGTTCATGATTTGAACTTCATGCTAGCTGATACCAAAGGAGAAAGTTCCCAGGCTTACTTATCAGCCTGCCAGACTTGGGGACACCGAAAGAAGAGAGGGGTGGGGCTTAAAAGCTGTCAGCAAACATGAAAAATGGAGTTAGATCTATTCTTCTACCCTTCTTCCATCTTGGGAAAGTACAGGTGCTAGAGGCTGTCTTGGGCCATGTACACAAGGGCAATGCCCTAGTTATGGTGGAGCAATAAGAGAGAAGGAGCCTGGGCTCCCATCACTCCCATCACTAGGAGCCCTCTATTAACCTCAAGTGCTTAACTCTTGGACTGATATTTGAAAGAAAATTAGCTTTGGGGTCTCTGTTAAGGCAGTGAATATATTCTAACATAGGGAATGATGATGCCTCTGCCCCAGGGTCCTTAGGCCCTAACAAGTCAATATGGGGAAAGCTCTTGGAAAAGTATAAACTCTTTCATTTATTCATTCAGTAAATTGTGATTGGCACCTGATGTGTGCTTGGCCCTTCACTTATCACATTACCTCCTAAATATGGGGTCTGGAACCTTCTGCTTGGGTTCAAGTCCTGATTTTGCACTAACTAATCTTATGACTGTGAGCAAGTTATTGACCTTGTCTGTGCCTCAGGTTCCACAGTTAACTTACTATGGGGATAAACAATAGCACCTACATTAAAAAAGCCACTCTGTTCTCACAGATTAGTGAGGCAGGCACACCAGTCCACATTGCCCAAGATTTTATTCCAGCCAAAAGCAAGTGTCTGAGATTTTAAAATAAAGTGATAAACCCCAAAGACCAAATTTATGGCTTACTGGACAAAGTGAAGGGAGAAAGCAAGGAAAGATGACCAGCAGACTAAACTGATGGCAAGTTAAAACCAGCCCAATTCAGGCTGGCCACAGTGGCTAACACCTATAATCCTGGCATTCTGAGAGGCCGAGGCAAGTGAATTGCTTGAGTTCATGAGTTTGAGACTAGCCTGAGCAATAATGAGACCCCGTCTCTACTAAAAATAGAAAAACTTGCTGGGTGTGATGGCACACACCTGTAATCCTAGCACTTTGGCAAACCGAGGTGGGTAGATTACCTGAGCTCAGGAGTTGAAAACCAGCCTGAACAAGAGTGAGAGCCCATCTCTAAAAATAACTGGGTGTTGTGGTGGGCACCTATAGTCCCAGCTACTGCAGAGGCTGAGGCAAGAGGATCGCTTTAGCTCAAAAGTTTGAGGTTGCTAATCGCTTCTCGGCCTTTTGGCTAAGATCAAGTGCAAAAGTTTGAGGTTGCTGTGAGCTATAATACCGTAGCACTCTACCAATGGCAGCAAAGTGAAACTCTGTCTCAAAGATAAAATAAAGTAAAATATAAAATAAACTAAAATAAAAATAGAAACACTAGCCAGGCATTGTGGGGGGGGCGGTCCCTGTAGTTCCAGCAACTTGGGAGGCTGAGGCAAAAGGATCTTTTGAGCCCAAGGGTTTGAGGTTGCTGTGAGCTATGATGATGCCGCTGTCACTCTAACCAGGGTGACAGAGTGAAACTCTGTCTCAAAAAAAAAAAATTTAATTAAAAATAAAAGCAATCAAATTCTTCATAACAAAGGACAATATTACATAGTGAATGTATGTTGTGCACAGAAAAGGAGCCCATAGCATCCTCAGGGCCCTGGCCACATATGTCCAGTCAATATTTTAGGAGGACCTAAAATACTATGTGCTGAGAAGCAAGGATATCATGGTGGATGAGACATAATCTGTGTGGAGTGGACCTTGTGGTCTATCAGGGATCACAAACAAGCCTAGAGACCAGTCCAGTCCAGTATGAACCATGCTGCCAGAGAAGGCAATGGAACCCAACAGAGGGGACCTCACTCAAACTGAGAACCCAGCTTAATGCTGAAAGTCATGTACAAGTCCACGGGCTTGAATAATGGCTACTGACTCCCTGTTCTAAAATCTTCTACAAGAGAGTCGAAACCATCCAACTTCAGGCCCTACGGAAGGGTCTACAGAGCCTGCCTGGTCCTAGGCATACCCATCTTCATGCCTAGTTAACTAGGCTGAATTCCCAATTCAGCCACTTACCAGCAGGGCTGTGTAACCTGAGCAAATCACTTCACCTCTTTGAACCTTGATTTCCTCCCCTGTGAGATGTGGTGGTTGTTGTCAGGAATAAATGACACAGTGCCTGGCCTATCACAGAGGCTCAACAAGGGGTAGTCCTACCTTCTTCCCACCACTTTGTAGGAAATCCTGTTTTTAAAAAGCTGGAAAGCTTGCTATTTAAATAGGTTTTTCTCTGATTGGGTAACAACTTTGTCAGTAATCAAATGCCTACAAGTTCAAATGGCAGAAAATTAGAGGCTCTTGGTTTTGGAAGCACCTTAGGAGGCACATAGTCGAGTCTGCCACCCAAAGCAGAACCTTTTCCACCACTTCTCCAATAGGGCAGCAGCTGCTACTTGGATACAGCCAGTGACAGAAGCTCACTCCCTACCCAGCCAGTCCTTTCCATTACTGGCAGTTCTAACTGACACAGCAGCTGAATGGGCCTCCCTGCCATGTTTCACTGATGAGCTCTCCCTTCTGTATCCACAATCCACACGCTCTTCAATAGGCATCTCCTCTTAATGAAGACCCTGGCTGTCCTCTGTCCATTCCCTCCCCTGGCCTGTGATAGGCCTCTGAGGAGGCCCCCACACCCTACGTTATCCTTTCCCGTAAGTGTGGGCTGGACCTACTGACTCATTTCTAACAGAACAAGGTAAAAGGGATGGGATATCCCTTCCAAGATTTGGTTACCAAATCTCATGACTTACATCTTGCTCAGTCTCTCTTCCTTCCCCACAGAGCCCTCATTCTGGGAGTCCAGCTGCCATGTTGTGAGCTGCCCTAGGGAGGGACCACAGGGCAAGAACTGATGTCTCCAGCCCACAACCATAAGAGTAAGCTTCTAAGCAGCTCCTTGTCCCATGCTGAGTCTTGAGATGACCGCAACCCTGAACTAAACCCTGGTTGCAGCCTTGCAGATTTCTGACCCCTTGTTAGATAATGAATGTTTGGGTTTTTTCTTCAACTCACTAAGATTGGGAATAATTTGTTACACAACAATTAATAACTGACACAGAGCCTGACATCTCAGTTCCTTCAGCTTCCATTTATTTCTGGACCCTTGTCCATCCTTTCTCTGCACATACTCCACTATATCAATGTCCCTCCTAAAAGGTGGTGGTTGGAATGGCTCACAGCATTCTAGATGTGGTCATACAGCAGAACCATTTCCTCTCCAGTGATGGACATTGTTCATTATTCCTGCCCAAGATGCCATTAACGTTTTAATGGACACATCTAGGAGACAGTTCAATTTGACCTTGTGGTTGACTTAAACTCCTAGGTCTATGTCCCACAAACTTCAAGGAAAGCTTAGTCACCTACCATTGTGTACATGTGCCATTAACTATTTAAATCCAAATGCAGAATTTTGGGGCCTGGTGCAGTGGTTCACACCTGTAATCCCAGCACTCTGGGAGGCTGAGGTGAGTGGATTGCTTGAGCTCAAGAGTTTGAGACCAGCCTGAGCCAGCGCAAGACCCCCCCATCTCTAAAAATAGCCAGGTGTAGTGGCAGGCACCTCTAGTCCCAGCAACTGGAGAGGCTGAGGCAAGAGGATCTCTAGAGTCCAAGAGTTTGAGATTGCTATGAGCTATGACACCATGGCACTCTATGGAAGGTGACAAAGGGAGACTCTGGCTCAAAAAAAAAAAGGCAGGGCGGTGCCTGTGGCTCAAAGGAGTAGGGCACCGGCCCCATATGCTGGAGGTTATGGGTTCAAACCCAGCCCCAGCCAAAAACAGCCACAAAAAAAGGGCAAAATTTTACATTAGCTCTAGAAAACAGCCATTCTTCCTATCCTGATCATTTAGGGGCCTTGTAGACTCAATTCTGCATTTATCCTCTCAACTCTGAGCCACCTGCATCTGTGGTCAAGCATCTGGACCATCTTGTTGGCTAAAATGATCAGCAAATACAGAAAATGGCCTCAAGGGTCTCAAAAAGAAGTCAGGAAACCCACCTTCATTGAGACTTTTTAAATGCCAATCACTCTGCTCAGTGTTTTTTTTTTTTTTGAGACAGAGCCTCAAGCTGTCACCCTGGATAGAGTGCCATGGCATCACAGCTCACACAACCTCCAATTCCTGGGCTCAAGTGAGTCTCTTGCCTCTGCCTCCCAAGTAGCTGGGACTACAGGTGCCCGCCACAACGCCCGGCCATTTTTTGGTTGCAGCCATCATTGTTGTTTGGCGGGTCTGGGCTGGATTCGAACCCGCCAGCTGAGGTGTATGTGGCTGGTGCCTTAGCCCATTGAGCCACAGGCGCCGAGCCATCTGCCCGGTGTTTTTAGCACAAACACACTCTGCAGATGAAGAGACTGAGGCTCAGAGAGAAGAAATAATTTTCAGGCTCAGCACCTGTAGCTCAGCTACATATACCAGAGCTGGCGGGTTCAAACCCAGCCCAGGCCTGCCAAATAACACCTGGTCATTTTTTGGTTGTAGTTGCATGAGGTTCACCTTTGGTCAACCGCCACCTTTGTCATGCAACTACAACCAAAAAATGGCCAGGTGTTATAGCGAGCACCTGTGGTCCCAGCTGCTTGGGAGGCTAAAGCAGGAGAATTGTTTAAGTCCAAGTGTTGGAGGTTGCTATAAGCTGTGATGCCACGGCACTCTACTGAGAGGGACATAGTGAGACTCTGTCTCAAAAAAAAAAAAGAAAGAATGAAAGAATTTTCATTTATTCCAAGGAAATCAATTTTTTAAACAAAAATAAGCTGGAATCAGCATGCAATTCATCACTGTGATAACTGTAATTATCAGACACAAACTAAAAGTACATCTTTGATTCTGGGCAAATAACTTTCCACTCTGGGCTTCAGTTTTTCTCATCTTTAATATGGGGGGGATATTAAGCTTTGGGGGGGATGATCTGATGAGAGCACACAGTCGCATGCCTGGCAAACAGCAAACCCGCAGTCAATAGAAAACGTTCATAGCTAACTTAACTGGAGTAGGCAAGTGATAAAACCAGATGGAGGGAACAGCAGGAGAGCTGGTATAGTTGAAAGAGTTCAGGTTTAAAGTCTAACTCTGTCTCTCACGCTCTGCGTAAACTTGGCCTAAATGCCCACCTCGCTCACATGAGGACACATGTTGGTTACTCTCATTACTGGACTTCTAGGTTGTTCATGATTAGTGTAACTACCATACCCATGGACATCTTTCTGCTGGAGTGTTTTTCTTCTTCTGAATTATTTCCTTGGGACAAGTTCAAAATCCTTTCTCCAACCCTGTCTGCAGTTGTCAGATCCAAGAAAAGCAGGTAGCAGTAAATCCTGCAGCAGCTAAGGCCCAGAACAGAGCCGTGACAGGTCCCCTGCTAGAAGCAGCCTGCACTGGATGACCCCCAGCTGCTCGTTCTAGCTGAGGCCTGTGTGCCAGAGATTATGTCACCAGGAAGGACAGGTCCTTGGCAGTAGGGGGAGGCGGGGTGGGGATAGCAGAAGTCTTGCTTCTCCTGGGATTGCTACCTCATCCAGAGGGAGGAGGACTGGTACAAATACAGAATGCCAGGCTTGTGCAATAGTCCTTTGAGGACAGGCCAAAGAAAATTCCCATGGGAGTGTCTGTATCACATCTCAGAGTCAAGCTAGAAGAGACTGTGTAGCAGGGGCGGGGCCTCAGTCCTGGAAGCCGCTGGGTGAGATAACGTACACAGATGAGAGCATGGTGGGGAAAAGCGAACACCGGAAAAAGAGGCAGCATCTGAGATGGGAGCTCCCAACTGCATGGGTTTCCTGGGATCCTGAAGCCCCAGAATTGTATGCAATGCTTTGTGTGTATAATCCAGATGCCAGCTAAAACACCCAAACCTTTGAGTTTAAATAAAATCTGCACCTACCCCATCCCACATGCCCCCTCCCCGCCCCCCCACTGATCTTGGGACCCAGCTAACGACTTCCCTGGTTATCGTTGTTCACTATCTGCCAAGTTAGTTCAATTTATGAATCATCTTGTCATCCTGCAGGTACTACTCGTGTTCTACTCTGGGTTGACCCAGACAGAAAACTGTCCCTCTGCATGACTTCATTTTGAAAAAAAAGAAAAAAGAAACCACTCAAAAGTATGTTGCAGACTTGGCTAAATGTTCAGGGACCGGCAAGATAGAGTAGACATTCATTGTGTTCTTGATGCTGTATTTGTGTGTGTTACATGCTTATGTTTTATCTGTCCAGTGTCCCTCTCGCCATCTGGTAAAAACAGAGCTACCTTTCCCCAAATCCATGTTTCAGGAAATGTTGCCATGTACAGTATCCCTGCCCACCCAGCCACCGGGGTAAAACACATGCTCCAGGCCTGGCCCAATCCAATTACACTACCCGACTCCCCAGAGGCTGGTGTGTGGTAGGTGCAACCACGTGGAAGAGGCCTCTCAATAGGGAATGAGACGGAAGCCAAGACCAAA
Source organism: Perodicticus potto (assembly GCA_963574655.1). NCBI lineage: Eukaryota > Metazoa > Chordata > Mammalia > Primates > Lorisidae > Perodicticus > Perodicticus potto. The sequence continues at coordinate 9,594 of CAUYRH010091403.1, read as the reverse complement.
AGAAGTCAAGCCAAGAGAGACAGAAGAGAGGTGTCTTTTGAGTCCCTGGATTCACTTCAGCCAAACAGTGACAGCTGCCACTGTGTGAACAGTGTACCTTTGAGTTGTGAGACTCAGGAGGTCCATGACTTCACTGGCAACCTCCCCATTAGGTGAGCCAACAGATTCCATCTTTCCTAGTTTCTTTTTTAAGAAATTTGAGTCGCGGGTGGTGCCTGTGGCTCAGTGAATAGGGCACCAGCCCTATTATACCGAGGGTAGCGGGTTTGAACCCGGCCCTGGCCAAACTGCAACAAAAAATAGCCAAGCGTTGTGGCGGGCACCTGTAGTCCAAGCTACTTGGGAGGCTGAGGCAAGAGAATCAACTAAGCCCAAGAGCTGGAGGTTGCTGTGACCTGTGACGCCACGGCACTCTCCTCAGGGTGATAAAGTGAGACTCTGTCTCTGAAAAAAAAAAAAACCAAAAGAAAAGAAATTTGAGTTGGAGCTGGGCATTGTTACAGAAGCCTATCGTCTCAGCAGCTTGGGAGGCTGAGGCAGGAGAATGGCTGAAGCCTAGGAGTTCAAGGCTGCAGTGAACTATAATCAGGGCCACTGTACTCCAGCACTCCAGCCTGGGTGACAGAGTGAGACCACAATGCTAAACTAAAAAGAAAAAGAAAAGAAAGAAATTTCAGTTGAGATTCCATCACTCACTACCAGAAGACTAAATGCAAGAGGGGATTTCCATCTTCTCTATCTGTGGGTCTTCAAACCTTCAGCTGAATCTGCAGCACAGTTTTTGCTAGTGAAGTTGGGAAGAGGGGCTGATTTCTTCCGGGGTCAACACAGAGCGGAGCAAGGGCTGTGCCTACAAGGTGGTGAGAGGATCCAGGAGTAAACAGTTTTCTTAAGCAGAGCAGTACGGTCCTCCCTTGGTTCTGCTCCCACCTGTCACACCCTACCCTGGGGCCCATAGCCTTGTCAAGTCATTTTCTCAAAGACAGTTTCTGGCTCAAAAGGGTTCCAGAGGCTGAAATAGATACATTTTCACAATGTGTATATACATATATTTTCCTGCATGTATTTTTCAGAAGAGACGATTGGTGGCTTTCATCAGATTTTCAAAGGGTTCCATGACTCAGAAAACAAGATAGAAAAAAGGAGTGAGATGGGAGTGGGGCAGGGCAAGGTCCTAGTGCACTGGAGTAGGAAGCAGGTTTCAGGGGGAAGCTGGAGCCGGGTGCTAAAGGGCAGACCAAGGACTATGACTGCCAGGAGGATCCTCAGAGGCCTTCAGGCATTTTCAGCCTCAGCACCCTTTATTCAGACAAAATCTTATAGGAAACCTCAATCTGTAAAACAGACAAAAGGGAAGGGGGCTGGAGGAGGGGGACCTTGACCAGCCAAGACCCCTAGGATTTCCTGAGAAGAGTTTTGTGAGATCCTCATGACTCATCAATGTACACTTTGGGAAAAACTCTTGATCTAGCCTAATCATCCCATTTTACAGGTGGAGAAACGGAGGCCCGCAAAGAAGTAAGTTGCTCTTGTTCATGTTGCTCAGCTAATTGTGACATCATTGAGGCTAGAATTCAAGATTCCCAGGCTCTAGTGCCCAGGTTTGTGCTCTTCTTTCTGCCTGGGAAAAGGTAAAAACCTTACTTTCTGCCCCCAAAGCCCAGGTGCTCAGTCCTTCCCACATCCCACATACAAGGGTGCCTCCAGATCCATAAAACACCCCCCACTCCAGTCCTGTGACCCTCCTTTCCTTTCTGAGAAGGCACTGGGGATCTTCTTTAACCAGGAGAGAGCTTGGAGGAGCCGGAAGATGCCTCTTCCATTCACTGGCAATAGGGGTCAAGGCTGTGTCTCCTCTAGCGGGGCCTAAGGAGGAGCCAGTGTGAGCCTGGGCTCTAGGGAACAAGATCTGCTCAGGGCAGAGTCCCAAGATGTCTCACTTTACAAGGATGGAATTTCACGACTTGTGTATTTTAATTAAATTTTTATTTTTATGGAATTTTAGCAAAGTTTCCTCCATTCCTGCAGCTTGCTCATTGTTATTAAAAAACCATGACAAGATGGGGGGTGGGAGGGAATACTGTCCAAGCGGCCACAATGAGGCCATATTTTAGTAAAGATCTGACCACGCTGTACACTTGAAACCCACTCCTTGCCTTCGGATGCTGATTCCGCCCCTGTGACTTTACAGATCAGATTTTAAGTCTGTGGCTTATTGCTTTCTGAGCCTCCTGGGGCTTATAGGATTATTCTGGATTTAATCCTTTAATAATTTTTCCTCCCTCCTGTCTGAGGTCTGGTTTTCAGCTGAAATCAACCAGGATGAAGCAGCTTACTCCCAGCCCCGATGGACTCCCCTTTCAGACCATTATCCTCTGTTACTGTAAGAAAACTAAGGAGATGATCTGTGGGAAGCTGACCACTTCTGAGACTGACAAAGATACAGTTTAAAGTCCTTGTTTCAATGCTCTGGTGAAGAAGGGGAGGCGGTTCATGCCACGGCCTGTGCATATATTACCTTCTTTATTCCTTACTACAGACTTGAAAGCAAGGGGATATAATCCCCATTTTACAGAAGGAAAACTGAGGCTCAACGATGACAAATAACTTACTCAAGGTGACACAAGTGGTAAGAAGCAGAGCCAGGCTTTGAACTCTTTCCAGATGGAGTCTGGAGGCCCTGCTCTCTGAGCTGCATGGCTCTTCCTTCATCCACCCAGCCAATTATCCACTTTAGATGAGCATGTGGCTTGACAGGGACACCCAGGAATGGGGTGTTGGGAGGGAGACCTCTTACTCAGCCAAGCAGCTCTGGCAGTTAAAGGGTGAGCAATGCCCCAACCTGATCCCCTCACCAGCATAGTTGCTAAGAAAGATGAGTACGGGCCCAGAGCGGTGGCTCACGCCTGTAATCCCAACACTCGGGAGGCTGAGGTGGGTGGATTGCCTGAGTTCACAGGTTCAAGACCGGCCTGAGAGCAGCGCCTGTGGCTCAGTGAGTAGGGCGCCGGCACCATATGCCAGAGGTGGCAGGTTCAAACCCAGCCCCGGCCAAAAAAAAAAGACCAGCCTGAGCCAGAGCGAGATCCCATCTCTTTAAAATAGCTGGGTATTGTAGTGGGCGCCCATGGTCCCAGCTACTCGGGAGGCTGAGGCTAGAGAATCATTTGCGCCTTAGAGTTTGGGGTTGTTCTGAGCTATGACGCCATAGCACTCTACAAGGGCAACAAAATGAGACTCCATCTTCAAAAAAAAAAAAAAAGATGAGCGCATACAGTCCAAGTTTAAATGCCCTGACTGAGCACCCACTGTCAACCAGGCACAACACTGGAGGCTGGAGGACAGATGTAAAGGAATGAATGACATGTACCATCTGGTGCGGGGACCAAGTTACTACCACATGAGAGCCCAGAGGAGCCAATGAACCTCTGTGGCCTGCCCAGAGGTGGCCACATTGGGCTCAGCCTTAAAATGGATGAGTCGGGTGTCAACCTGCAAAGAAGGAATAGGGGAATGCTGAGCAGAGAGACAGCAAGAGCAGAGGTGTGGCAGTGCGAAAGCAATGGTGCGTGGAAGGATACAGAAAACACAGTTCCTAGTGTGGACGGGAAAGGGGTTGCTCCCAAGATGGTTAAGCCATAAGATGTATCTTCAAGGAGCTGGCAATTTGGGCAGGAGGTGAGATCTTGCCCAACTGTGAGGCTGGAGCATAAGATGGTAGGAAAGGGGCCTGGGGTTCAGCCTGACCCCAGGGCAGGGCTGGGACCCCCAGTAACCTTTCATCATCCAACTTTTCTAGGTCTCAGAGGACAAAAATCAAGTTAAAATCCTGACTTCGTTCCTCCTTCTGGCATCTCCTATTAGCAGCTTAATCAGTAGCCCTCCTGTTTGGGGTTTTCTGGGAAAGCTTGAGAGACAGTTACACACACTTACTTTGATTGGAGTGACCCCCCCCCCAGGATCTCAAGGGCTTCAAGAATCAGTCCTCTTGCCCAGCAGCCCCCTCTGTGCAAACAGCAACTGTCCTCCTCCCTTGACTGAGCTCTGCAACCAGCGGGTCTCTTCTGTATCCACAGCTCATTCAATCAACAAACCTCCAGTGAGAAACTCCATTGTTTGCCAAGCAGTAGTATGGAGATAGAAAAGACCATCCCAGCCCTCCCAGGGGGAGGGAACAAAAAATAAACAGGTAATTGCAACCCAGCAGAATAAGCTCTATCAATGGAGGTGGTCACAGGGGGCTATGGAAGCATGGATGCCTCCTGGGACCTTGTTAGAAATGCAAATTTGCAGGCCCAGCTTCAGATCTGTTGATTCGGAAACTGGGAGCAGGGACCCAGTGATCTGTTTTAACAAGCGCTCCAGATGACTGGATACAGCCTACTGTTTGAGAATCAATGAGCTGTAGGAACACAGAAGAGACCATGGTCCTTAACCCTGAATGGAGTGATCAAGGAGGGCTTCCTGAAGGAAGATACTCCTGCCATGAATCTCCCAAGGAAGAGCCTGATGAAGAGGTATAAAGATGTCCCAGGTGAATGAAGCTGTATGCAAGAATACAGAGGGTGAGGGGTTTTCAAAGAACCACAGGGGTGATGGGCAGGCAGGTGAGTGGCTAAAGACGAGGAAAGAGGCTGGAAAAAGAGACAAAAGGAATCAAAGATTTCAGAGTTTCTAAGAGAAGGAAGGTGCAACAGAGAGTGTGGGTGCACAGTGGACCCCACTGCAGTAAACACCCTGGCCTGAACCAGGAAGGACAGATACTCCAGCCTCCCAGGGGCCTGGAAGCCCCCCATCTCACCCCAGAAACTCCTTGGGTTGACTGAAGCAGCATGACCTCATGTATTATGGCTGCAAAGGCTCGGGGGAGGCCAAATCCGGTGTTTGTATTGAAATTAATTGGGGGCTCCATGGATGATGGAGGCTTTGAGGAATGCACAGCCCCTCCCACCCCACATATGATCTTGTGAACAATGGTGTCACTTACGACCACCTCGGCCCCCAGTGGCCCACATCTGCACGTCCACAGTCCTTCTCGATGAAATAATAATCATAGACAGATATGAATACTTAAAATACAAAGCGGATACCAGCAGGGATTGCCAGTGGGGAGGACACGGGGAGGGACTGCCAATGGGGAGGCTCAGACAAGCACCCCAGAGCTATTTTTAGCCTAAGAAGCGGAGCCCCATTTTACCAGGGCAGTGGCTTGTCAATCAGGAAAATCCCTCTGCTCACCCCCGGCCCTGATTTATGATGATTCAGAGGGGAGATGCTGCCAGGAATGGGCTGGGGCCAGGAAAATTTCATCTGTCTGGAATCCGACAGGAAAAAAGAGGCCTGGAAATTTCAGAGGAAGCTGGGATCTGCGCCGGTTACAGCGCCTCTGTTTGTGTTCGCTCAGCTGGCTCCTGTTAGCGAGTTAAGGGTCCACTGAGGAAAAGCGTCGGGCCAGGTTTTTCCATCATTCCAGAACCTTGAGCTTGATCCCCAGGCAGCCGCTGCTTCTGCGACCTCCGACCCCAAACAACAGGAGCCTTCACCAGGTTTCCCCAGGCACCCCAGCTCCCTAGCCCCAGGCTGCATCTTAAATCAACATCTTTGTTTTTTTCCCTTTTTTCTTACTATGAAAAATGATAGCCAAGTGATTCTATCTTTTTTTGTTGTTTAACCAGACATTTAGCACATTCAAGAAGCAGGGTTCAATATGAAAACTAATTAATGCAATTTAATTTTAATTTCCTCCCCTGAACTGGCTCAACTCTCCTGAGGCGGCCTTCACACCAGTCCTCCCTGGTGCTGGGGCACCGGGAACCCCTAACCTCCAGACCTGATCAAGTAATGATGGCGTTCAGGACACATTACCCCAAAATACAGCACCTTGGCACTGAAGAAAAGAGCAGAAGCAGGAAGATCTCTTTGACCTTCTCCCACCATTCTCTCCTGAAGCAGACCATGAAAGAATTGTCTGAACTCCCTCTCAAGTAGGTCACAAGACCCTCATTCCAGAGGGGTCTCTTGTATACCCAGAGGAAAGGAATGAGAACACAGAGAAGAACCCAAACAAACAGGCTAAACTCCCCCTAAATAGTTACATTACATCACCCCTACTTTGTCTAATCACATGTCTACAGGACTATCCTCTCCTCATTGAACCTAAGCATAAATATGCACAATTTTCCCTGTGTTTTGTGGTCTTCATTTCATTTATGAAGGTTCCTACATCACATAAAACTTATTAAATAAATATATACGCTTTTCTCTTCTTCATCTACCTTTTGTTTATAGGGGTCTCAAGCTATGAAGCTTGCAAGCAAGGAGTGAGGAAAAGATACTACACTTTCTCCCCTGCACTGGTGTCCTTTCCATTCATTCGTTTTTTTGTTTTTTTGTTTTTGAGACAGTCTCAAGCTGTAGCCCTGGGTAGAGTGCTGTGGCATCACAGCTCACAGCAACCTCAAACTCTTGGGCTTAAGTGATTCTCTTGCCTCAGCCTCCCAAGCAGCTGGGATTACAGGCACCCACCACACCACAATGCCTGGCTACTTTTTCGCTGTAGTTGTCATTGTTGTTTGGCGGCCTGGGCTGGATTGAAACCTACCAGATCCAGTGTCTGTGGCTGGTGCCTTAGCCGCTTCAGCTACAGGCGCTGAGCCCATTCATTCATTCTTTAACTGGTTGCCTATTTTGTGGGGTGTGGGGATGAGTGGGACAGGGGGATACAAAATGGGCATGATCTGCCTTCAAGGAGCTTGCAGTTTGGCCAGGGACAGAGACGTAAATAAATATAACTACATTACTGAGGAACAATGGGAAACTGAGGTGAGCAGAGAGGAGACTCTTGGGCTGGTTCAGAGGCAGATGAGAGATAGAAAGACATCCAAGGGAAGGAACTGTGTGTGCAGGGACAGAGAAGCAGGAAAGAAAAGGGACACACGCCCTACACACAAGGGATCTGGTGTGACTGCAGCCGTAGGATCTGAGAGCTGGTCCGAGTCAAGAAGGCAGTTTGTTCTGCTAAAGCAAAAATGATAACATTTGTTAGACAAGAATATTAAATAATAAATAAAAGGAAGATTTTGTTCAAGGGGGGCTACTACACTGGGGTTTTGCAATAGGGGAAAGAGAGAAAGCTCACTCCAAAGACAAGGACAAGTGGAGATTTATAGCGAAGGAGCAGAGTGGGGTCAGTAGATGGAAATTTACTAAGCAGAAACATCCAAGCTCCAGGCTAGGGGGTCTTTCCTGAGGACAAGCCAGGGTGATAAGATATCACAGGCGGGGGATGAGAAATTTGATCAAACATCAAGGATGGGGGATTTTTGCTATACAAACTCAGAAGGATTCTTGGTACAACTGGACTAGATGGCTCAAGGACAGAGCCCAAGGTGAAGAGGTAATCAAAAGAGGAGCCCGATTTAAGTTTGGTCAAGGAGAGGGTCTATTATTTAGGGCACTGGGACTTTGTGCCAAGGGATTGGAGAGTTGAGCTGGAGAACACCAAGATGAGATATGCACTTTGTTTTTTTGCTTTTGTTTTTTTTTTTTTGAGACAGAGTCTCACTAAGTTGCCCTGGGTAGAGTGCTGTGGCAATACAGCTCACAGCAACCTCAAACTCTTGGGCTTAAAGTGATTCTCTTGCCTCAGCCTCCCAAGTAGCTGGGACTACAGGTGCCCGCCACAATGCCCAGCTATTTTTTGTTGCAGTTGTCATTGTTGTTTAGCAGGCCCGGGCCAGGTTTGAACCCACCAGCCTTGGTGTATGTGGCTGGTGCCATAACCACTGTGCTACAAGCGCTGAGCCTGTTTTGGGGGGTTTTTAGAGTTGTGGTTTTTGGTGGGATTTTTTTGAGACAGAGTCTCACTCTGTCACCCTGGGTGGAGTGCTGTAGTGTCATAGTTCACAGCAACCTCAAACTCTTGGGCTTGAGCAATGCTCTTGCCTCAGCCTCCTGAGTAGCTGGGACTACAGGCCTCCACCAGAATGCCTGGCTAGTTTTAGAGACAGGGTCTAGCTCTGGCTCAGGCTGGTCTTGAATATCTGAGCTCAAGCAATACACTCACCTCAGCCTCCCAGAGTGCTAGCATTATAGACATGAGCCACCACGCCCAGCCTGAGATATGAACTTTGTCTAGGCATATCTGTCTAGATATGCAGCCAGACAGAGGCAAGAGCAGGGGCTGACCAGCAGGGCAGTGGGAATGCAGAAGAGGGCAGGATTTAGAAGACATTTAAAAGCCCAATCCCAGGCTTGGCACCCATAGCACAGTGGTTACACACGCCGGCCACATGCACGGAGGCTGGCAGGTTCAAACCAGCCCAGGCCAGCTGAACAACAATGACAACTGCAACAACAACAACAAAATAGCCAGGTGTTGTGGTGGACACCTGTAGTTCCAGCTACTTGGGATGCTGAGGCAAGAGAATCGCCTAAGCCTAAGAGTTGGAGGTTGCTATGAGTTGTGATGCCATAGCACTCTACTGAGGGTGAGACTCTTGTCTCAAAAATAAATAAATAAATAAATGCCCAATTGTATCACCTCCTATGGCTGGCTAATCATAGCTGTTCCACAAGGAAACACCAGTAAGTGAGGGGAGACCCATCTTCCTAAAGAAGCCAAACTAAAACCTCATGCCACAGTCCCCAAAGGACAGGATGCGTCCAGGCCCACAGCTTCTTCATCCAAGCTGCTTGAGACTGTGGTGGCCAGGGACCCAGAGGAGCTGAGCCTAAGGGGCCTGGTGCTGACTTGCAGCTGTGCATCTTGGGACTCAAGGGACACTCAGGGAAGGTGCTGAGAAACAAGTTAGGCTCTTGCCCCTGGCACACAATTTAAGTGGGAACCCAAAACTCAGAAATCAAGATAGATTAGGGCCTGCGTGTGCCAAGGCAGAGTATGAAAGTAGGTAGTGTGATTAGAAACCAGGAGGCTGAGCAAAGCATGCAGGACACGTAGGTGATGGGCAAGGGGGAGGTAAATTTGGCATAGACTGTGAGCGACCCTGAATGCTGAGACAAATATTGGGATTTCATTCTGTTGGCAACGGGGAGATTCTGGACACTTTTATAAAGAAAATGTCATGTTTCAATCTGCTTTTATTATAGAAAGAAAATCCTGGCAGCCACGGAGAGGAGGACTAGAAGCTGGAAGTATCTGGAGATAGAAAAGTCAGTTGAGGCTCGGCGCCTGTGGCTCAACGGGATAAGGCGCCAGCCACGTACACCTGAGCTGGCGGGTTCGAATCCAGCCTGGGCCCGCCAAACAACAATGACGGCTGCAATCAAAAAATGGCCAGGCGTTGTGGCGGGCGCCTGTAGTCCCAGCTACTTGGGAGGCAGAGGCAGGAGACTCGCTTGAGCCTAGGAATTGGAGGTTGCTGTGAGTTGTGATGCCATGGCACTCTATCCAGGGTGACAGCTTGAGGCTCTGTCTCAAAAAAAAAAAATAAGTAAATAAAATAAAATAAAAAGGATCATGGTCAATTTCACAATTTTTAGCATCTACAAGGAGGAAAAAAAAATTGCTCATAGAAAAAGGAGACTACATGTAAGGAAATTCTCAACCATACATTCACAGTGGTAACTACATGA
>CAUYRH010091401.1:0-56895 GCA_963574655.1 Perodicticus potto | reverse complement strand
ACCCCATAAACTGTCTGAATCAAAGATTTTTATTTATTCTTCTGCCAAACACAACTGATTTCATTCCCCAATTATTTTTTAAGGTAAGAAACAAAACAACTGAAGAAAGAGCTGGGGCTATGGAGCGTCACTGCACCTGAGTCCCTGGCCTGACACAGGTAGAGCCTCGGGGGTCCAGGTGCTATCAGCTGCAGCCATGCAGACCCAGCCTCAGTGGGCCTTTTCCAGGAACGCCCTGCAGCACTTGACACGTTGCTGGTACACCGTCTCGAAGTCGGAGTCATTCCCATAGCAGGGATCTTCAATGATAAGTTGCTTTTGTGGATCATAGCTCCCAAGTAGTTCAGTTTTAGCTTTGCGGTTTTTAACTTGATTACTTTTTCTATTCGAATCTCTCAGGTTGCTTTCATCCATACACAGTACATAATCAAATGTGACGAAGTCTTCTTTGGTAATCTGCCGAGCAACGTGGTTCATGGGAATGCCAGGGCTCCTCATGCAGCTCTGCCCCCGGTAGTCAGGGGGGGTCCCTATCTCATACCCCGAAGTCGCCGCGCTGTCTATCCTCCACTGCAGGGAGAGAAAGGAATGGTTTTGGCAATTCCCTGCCCAGAGGCTTTCAGGTTGGACTCTCTAAAGTAAGGAGTGGTACTTACATTCTCTGCAACATTTTGATCAGTTACAAGTTTCCTGAAAACAGCTTCTGCAATGGGTGACCGACAAATGTTACCTTAAAAAAAAAAGAGGAAAAGAAAGAGAGCATTAGGTTTTATGGGAGGGCATATACCAACTCTGTAAACCACTCCACACACTCAGCACACAGAGGCTATGCTGTCCCTAAGGAGAAACCAAGGGCAGCACTCTTGCCTAACACAGTCCAGCCAGAGCATGGCAGGCTCTGGTGGGAGAGAGCCTGTCAGCCCCCAGTCAGTGATTTGACACCACCCATCCGAGTACTCAGACTATATAAATGACAGAGACAACATAAAAACCATCTTAACCAAAACAAGCTGTTTTTTAGATTGCTACTAATGACCTAGAGTGAAATCAAGAAATCAGTAAAGTGGGTGGCAACCAGCTTATTCTGAAATAAATACAATAGAATACTTGGGGAACTGGTTCCAGGACACCCCCATACCAAATACACAAAACACTTAAACCCACAAGTTGACCCTACAGAACTGCATGTAGGAAAGAGTGAGCCCTCCATATATGGAGGCTTCTCATCCCACGAATAATATTTTTAATCTTCATTTGCTTGAAAAAAATCCATGTACAAGTGAATCCTTGCAGTTCAAACTCACATTGTTTAAGGGTCAACTGCACATATTTTTAAGAATATCACACAAAAGAATGAGTATTGTTTCATAAAACAATACACAATGTATTTAGGTATAAATACTAATTCAACACAAACTCACTGAGCAATCAGTGCTCTTGTCAAAGCCCCATGCCTGGGCAAGGAGTTAGCCAAACTGAGGTTAAGGACATGTCTTCCAGACCACCACATCTGCCTAAGAGTTCTGACACCAGTTGCAAAGTGAGGGGTCCCGATGCCCAGCCTCACTTCAGACCTGAAGGCAAAAGACTAGGGGATCCCCTACTACTTCAGGTTTGATAATTCCCTAGAATGACTCACAAAATTCAAGAAAGCACTGCGCTTATAATTATAGTTTTATAGTAATATCAACACAATTAAAACCAGCCAGAGGAAGAGCTCCATGGGTGCACTATAGCTGAGTACCTAAGAGGAAGCTCCCTTGCCCTCCTCCAGTCAAGAGTACCACCCACCCAGGAATCTCATCATAGGGGTCTCTATTGGGGTTTAATTATGGGGGCAGGATGGATTGGGCCAGGCTCAATCTCCTGGCCCCCTCCTCCCAAGCCATCTCCTTTACACAGACCATGCTGGCACCAGTAATAACAAAGGTACTTGGACTCAGTGCAGCTACTGTGGGAAGAAACCAAAGGTTTTGGGAAAAGGGTAATGCTATTTATTCAACAAACTTGTCTTGTATGCCTGCTATTCATGAGCCAAGCACTGTGCCCAGGCCTGAAGACCGAAAGTTGCTCAGGGCACAGACCCTTCCTTCAAGATGGGTAGAGACAGCCAGCAGGGTTAGGAAACATGAAGTCCACGAGACGGAAGCAGAGACCACCTGGGGCTGCCATGAAACAGCAAGTAAGAGAGTGCAGAGGCATAAAAAGGTGAGACCATCTCACACACTGCAAGGGCCAGGATGGCACTCCTAAGACGGAGACAGGTTAACAAAAGAAAAGCAAGACAAACTTATTCAACCCAAGTTTTTTGCGACATAGGAACTTTCAAAAAGATTACACAGGGAAAGACAATTTTATGCTCAGGCTCCATAACAAGAGACAACCATGCAGGACTCTGACTACACCAAGACTGTGATCTACCATGAGATGAGAGGAGCACAGCAAGGCCTGCCCACTCTTCTGGCCTCTCTGTGCAGTGCACCTTTTTCCAGGGTACAAGGCAGGTTGGGAGAAGGGAGAGAGGGCCCTTTTCAGGTTTTATGGCTGATCTACTTTGGGGAAGAGGAATTCTGGTTTCTATGAATTGCTTCCTGGGGAAAAAGACACACGTACAGGAGACAGGAAGGTGGCAAGACCTTGCGTTGGTCTGCTCTGAGGCCGACCAACTTCCTTTAGTTCAAAGCTCACAGCACACCAAATGCCACACTTTGGGGTGCAGTGTTCCCAACCCAAACATTAGGAACTGAATTAAAGATAGAAAAATGAAGAGAGGGAAAAGAGAAACTGCTAGGTAGATATGAGATTTTACTCTGTATTAATGTTAATCTTCTGGTTTATGGTAAGCATGTACAATTAGAATCTTCTAGTGTGAATCACCAGGATTCCCTAGTCCATGAAACCAAATGATACAGTCTACATCATAAGACCTAAGCATACTTTGGACTTCTTTTCTACCCAGGTTGTGGTTCACAGTAGCAAAAAGTCTCCATCCTTGAAATGAAGGTGTTAAGGAAGGATACATGGTTATCTATAAACCATGAGGGGAAAGAAGACAAACCTCAGATGTCCTCTATAAGCTAATTTGTGTGAAGTTTTTCTTTTCCACATTCTAAATTGTTTAGTTTTTTAAACAGGTATTACCATCAACACCATTATAATCACTGAAAGGCTTCCCTGTGAGTGTGTAATTATTTTACTTGTCATCATACACCTTAGATACCTTGAAAATAATTTAACAGCACTTTATGTCAAAATTAAGACAATGGTTATAATTTGGAAGTCTAGAAAAAGCAACAGATGCCTAATATCACAGCATCTAAAGACATAATACAAAGACTAACCCCACCTCCTCATAGATAATACCCATTAGCTGAAAAATAATAGCTCAGTTTGCCACAATACAAAAACTTGATTATCTACTTTCTGAAAGGCTAATACTTCACCCTCTTGATTTCAAAAGGTGGTATCTCCAAATTAGCGTGCTATTAAAGACAAGAGCACATGCAGCATCACTAATCACAGGTACTTCAGGTTCTACCTACGGAGTAAGCTCCAAAAACTATAAATGCCATCTTTGGATTTATACAAAAGCTTCAATCTGTGAAGTCGCAAGCCTGCTTTTTCCAAATCAGGCAGGCTATTATGTATCCTTCCTTAACACCTTCATTTCAAGAATGGAGACTCACCAAGACAACAGTTGAGCTCTGTAAGAACAGAAGCTGTGTCTGCTTTATTGGTGCGGGACCCCAGCTCCCAGCAGCAAATGGCAAGGCACAGGGCAGTCTGACACCACAAAGGAGACTGGAGCACAGCCCCAGACCATGTTCTCCAACTAGTTTCTACCTTATAAAACATAAGGTGCTCTCGGTCCCCTTGCTGAAACAAGGAGCTCAGTTCTTTTCTGCCACCAGCCTTATCAATGAAGAACCGTTCGTGCTTTTCTATACTTCTGTCTCAAAAGGGTTTGAGTAAATACTTTGAAGGAATAAAATTTTTGTATTTCAAAAACATACAGTTCTTACTGTCCTGTATATGGCTATCATGTGAAATGGCATTTATCTACATCTAATCTCCCCAGAATGCAACTATCACCACCTGACTAGAAAGGGCATGTCCAATTTCAGCCTAATCACAACATAACAGCTGGAAAACTTCTTTTTAATCTTAAATTAGGTTAATTCCCACCTCTGCTCAAAACCCTCCAATGGCTTATTTCATTCAGAGTAAGCCCAAGTCTTCACATGGCCTCCCAAGAGCTGGACTCAAAACACCTTGTGGCTCACCACCTCCACCACTTCCACCTCTGTGTGCAGCCTACAAAGCTAAGAGTCATTTTTACACTGCTGAGTAGCTAGGAAAAAACTCAAAAGTTATGATGCAAAAAATTATATGCAGTTCCAATTCTGGTGTCCACAAATATGGTCTACTGGAACAGACCTGAACTTAATTGTTTATGTGCTGCTCAGGGCTGCTTTTGCCCTACTTACAGCTTTGGTGTGACCCACAAGTGTAAAGTATGTATTCTCTGGCTCTTCAACCAGTGTTTGCATACTCCTGTCCGAAAGCATCCACTGTATATAAAGAACTAACTTCTCCCTGTACAGATATCTAGAATGGGAGAAAAGAGAAAAAAGTCACTCAAATTTTCTGCTGAGTCCGCAGAGACTCAGAGGCCCCTGGCTGAACAAAGCTACCTGGTCACTACGCCCCACCCCTGTGGCTTCCATGTAGTTCTTAGGTGTGGCCACTGCTTTCCCTCAAAACTTTACCTGCTTTCCTCTGCACCACAATGTTTATCCAAAATAACCTCAGGCTTGCTTCCTCAGTCCTTTAAGTTTTGCTCAAAGGTCACCTTCCAGGTGGAACCTTGCCTGACCGACCATCCTACTCAAAACTGACCTCCATTCTCAACCCCTTTCCTGCTTTCCTTTTCTTAATATTTCATACCAGCTGACTGAGAACAACATTGACTAAGAGAGAATACAAGAGCTAGAGAGCCTGAAATTTCTGCCTGTTTACTCACTATCATTTATATCTCTAGTACTTAAGAGTAGTACCTGGCATACAGGAGGTGCTCAAAAATAAAAATTTTATTGAATTGATTTGAAGGAAAATACAGTAGTCTTCCTTTATCCGAGATTTCTCTTTCTTTCCATGGTCTCAGTTACCAGAAAGTCAACCTCACTCTGAAAATATTAAATGGAAAAGTCCAGAAATAAACAATTGATAAATTTTTAATTGTCTGAGTAGTGTGATGCAATGTGCTGTCCAGTTAAATCCTGCTCCAGAAAAGAATCATCCTTTTGAGAGCCATATTCACACTACCCACTCAGCAGCTATCTCAGTGATCACACTTATGTTAGTGGCACCACAGTGCTCATGTTCAAGTCCCCCTTATTTTACTTAATAATGGCTCCAAAGTCCAGAACCAGTGATGCTAACAATATGAGGATGCAATATGGGGGTTGTCTTCGAATGTATCCCCCAAGGACAAAGAGGGGCTACTATTACAAACAAGCATATACTCCCCCATTAGCAGCCACCATGATACATCAGATCACCACAGTCACAATACTAAGCAAAAATACACAAAGCAACGGACTACTATTTGGTACCAAATGTGAAAGTAAACTACTACTTAATAAACTTGTTGATTTCATCAATCAGCCTTCAATTAAGCTCCTAAAAATAAAATGATACCTAACAAGGTGAGCCTTCTACTTCACTCATAAAAACGAGCTTCGACAAATGCCTAGTGAGCATCTGTGATATATTATCTCAAAGTTGGAAATACAATAAAAAATAAGCCACAGTAATTGCCCTCAAGAAAATTTAATCTAGCTAGGATCTCAGAAGGCTATCAAATAATTAAAATTTGTGTGTTAAAAGAACTCTTAAGGGAGTCACAAGAAGTAACTAGTGGTCTGGGAAACCAAAGAAGGAAATATTTAGGTTTGAACTTACAAAATATAATAATAGGCTTGCCAGGCAAAACAGGCACCCAATAACAGAAACACATCAACTCTCTGAGAACAATAAAAGGTTCTAGAAGGTAGTGTCTGGAGCGTGTGGGCCAGAAAGGTAAAGGAGATAGAGCAGGTAGGTTCTGGTGGGCTTCTCTGCAGGAAATGCGAACTCACTGGAAACTGTCAAGAAACTGCACTACTGCCAACCTAGGCTGCCCCTCTTAGCGTTGAGGCACTGCAGAATGTAACTGTGTAGTGAGTGCTACACCACGGAAGGATCCCTAGACACCAAAGAAACAGTAAATTCTACTTTGTGTTAAGGAGAACTAAGTACTAAAATTCGAAAAGAGAAAATCTGAGCTGGAAGGTACTTGAAGAATTGTTTAAAAAGAAATAAAAATAAATAGTTTAATGTTGACAAAGATCACATAAGGACCTGGAGAACCAAGTTCTCCCAGTCTTGCTTTTTACAACCAAAAACTCTAAACCATAGCACTTAAAAATCCCTTTAGTTCGGTTCCAAGTTTAAGTCTGGGGCTAATGAAACTAGTAAGAAAGCCAGCGTCATCATGGGCTTCAGCAGGTCCAGCACATCAGTCCGGTAGCCCCAGGCCTACCCGGCCACCACCGGAAGAACCCTGGCTTGGAGGGGCGGTGGCTGCAAATACCAGGGGACCAGGGTGGCGCGGGCAGGGCAGGATTGAGGGGCAGCCAAGGGAGAAAGGAGGGGGAGGAGAGGAGACGTGAGAGGGGAGGGGAGGAGACGGGAGAAGGGGCGGGGCGAGAAGCGCCGGGTCGGCCCAGCCCACGCCCACCCAGGCCTCCTGGTCTTCGAGCTCTTCTCGCTCACGCTCCATGCCCAGCAGCGCAGCCCACAGTGCAGAGCCGGTCCCAAGTCCTCCAGGGAGAGTCAGGGCGGGCTTAGCCGGCGCTAACTTACCTAGACACACGAACAGCACCGACTTGGGTACCGCCTCCGCCATCTTCCCGCGCACCGGCGCCGGAAAACTGCGTCGCCCTAGCGAGGCCCCCGCGCACGCGCAAGGCAATTCCCCGCCCCCAACTCGCGCCTGCGCAGTATGGCTCCAGTGCCTCTAGGGCGTGGGGGGGGTGGCGTCTGCGCAGTCGGCCTCAAAGAGCCCCCCGAGGCAATCTGTTCTGGCCCTAGAGGGGGCGGGGCCTGACCCCTGCGCACGTGGGACCGCGTAGGTGCCGTGGGGCGCTGCCGGTGTTGGCTGGGGCAGTGCGGCCGGGAACTGCGTCCGACCCCCGGCCAGGTGCCCCATTCGAGGCCGCTGCGAGCAGCCCACTGCAATGGGTAGTAGTGGGTTTGATTTACTCATTTAAAAAGAGAGCGAGGAGGTGGGGTGCTGCCTTCCTGCTGGGGCTGGTGGTGTTTGTGCGTCCAGGTGAGTGAAGTGGTGCAGCGCTTCGGACGCGGAAGCTGCTCGCCTCTCCCGCACCTGCCTCTGGTGCGCACCTGGCGTGCGCCCCGCCCGGAGGCGGAGCCGCGCGGCGCTTCCTCTTCCGCAGGTGCGCGGGGTGCAGGTGTGCGGGACGCCGGGCGAAGAGTGAGTAACCGGGCCGGGGGCGCGGGTCGCAGGGGAAAGTTCTGAGTTAACAGGAGCCCAGCCGTGACAGCCCCGAGAAGCGTCTGGGCCTGGGCTCCTGTTAAGTCAGAACTTCTTCAATTGGGTGATCTAAGACTCTAGTTCTCGAGACTTGACTGCGGTGATTTTCACTAAAGTTTACCCACAGTTCTGATTCCTGAGAAAGCTCTCCCCGAGTTTTGAGTGGTAGCCACTGCGTCTCCCTCTCTTGCCCTTCGCCGCGGGTTGTTCCGAAGCTGGTGGGAGGGTGAGGCCGGCGGGGGTGGAGGGTCTGACCCTGCGCCCACCTGGCCGCCCGGGAACGCAGACGAAATCCCTGGGCGGGAGGCGAGGCACCGTGCCGCCCGCGCCCTGGTAGTTTTTCTTTTTTTGAAAAAGTACGAAACTGTTCTGAATCTGTTGATAACCTTGAGGAAATGAGAGTTACCTTACTGGCTGAAAATGTGTCTTATTTTGCTTCATTTGAAGAACTAAGTTAGTGTTACCATTGCTGCTTTGGAAGCTGAATTGAAGAGACTGATTTCTGGATTTGACCCCTGGCCACCAGGGGGTCTGGGGCCGACCTTGGTTTTTCTTCTGCTTGCTTGTCTTTTGAGGTGTTTTTGTTGAGATGTGGGGAAATGCCTGAATTAGTCAGAAAACCTCCACACACATAGTTAGAGAAATAGCAGGTGTCAGTCTAGGGGGCTGTTGCCCGCATCATGCTGGCCTGTTATTAAAATACCTGCACAACGACTGTTGTTTACAAATTACTAGTTGGAGGTTAAAATAATCAAATGAGTAATAACCTCCATCCAGTTCATCATGTTTAAGGAGAGTTGGTTGTTTGAGTCACTGATGTTCTACTTAAAATTTCTGTAAAACGAGTAAACACTATCCTTCATCCTTTGAAAGACTTCAAAAAAATTTTTTTCTTTTAAATATTTGCTCAGGCTCGGCACCTATAGCACAGTGGTTACGGCGCCAGCCACATGCAGCGGGGCTGTCGGGTTGGGGCCCAGCCTGGGCCAGCGAAACAACCATGACAACTGCGACAAGAAAATAGCCGGGCGTTGGGGCGGACGCCTGTAGTCCCAGCTACTTGGGAGACTGAGGCAGGAGCATCGCTTAAGCCCAAGAGTTTGAGGTTGCTGTGAGCTGGAACCCCATGCCACTCTACCAAGGGCGACATAGTGAGACTCTCAAAAAAAAAAAGTTTGCTCATCAAGAGTGATTTGATACTTTTATTCTGTTTAAGAAATCTTTATTCTCAGATTTCTCAATACTTAGAAATAAGGATTTGGTATGTCAGAATAACAAAGTTGAATCAAGTTGAAGGGAACATTGTTTTGCTGCCTGAACTCTGCTGGATAGTCACAAAATCCATGAGCAAGTTGGCTAATTTGCCAGCAGCATCCTAATAAGACATGATTCTCTGAAGTTTAAGATTAGACACATTGAATTTTTAAACTTTCTTTGGAAAGAATCGTGTTTTACACCAAATGATCAGACCAGAGTGGCACGTGTGATCCTGTGTGAGCCGAGATAACTCTCCGGTAAAGGTAAAGCAGATATAAATGAAAGGTTTTCTTACCCCAAAGGGAGCTTCTCCTCACTTCTTACTCTCTGTCCTCCTTCCACAGCCTGGGCTCAGAGCACTACGAAGAAGCACCATGAACAACCCGTTGATGTTTCAATGGTCAGTTAGGTGTAAATTTTGGAGTAGGGAAAGTTAATGATCTCACTGGAGACCCGGGTTTTGATTTCCAGAACTGACAAGCGTTGACTCTTAGAGAATAATTGAAGCCATAGAAAGACAAGAGTTGACTTAAGAAACAAAGATCATAGTTTTTTGACAGTGTTCAAAATAGTATTTTATTAATAAAAGTAGCTAAAGGCAACATGTCAAAGCTTCTTTAAAGATTAAAGTCCCTTTAGTTTTTGGCTAAGATTTAATGAATTTATTCTAAATATATCCTGAGCAATATTCTAGTTTCTTTCATTTGGGTGGGATTTTACCAGTTTAGTAAATTAGCCTGTTTTTCACATAAATTATAAGCTTTAATAATTTGATTAACATACAATTAATGGAAATTTGGAAAACCAAATTTACTAAGCTTGCTCCTCCTATAGGTACTCCTTTCATAATTGAGTCCATTGAAGAAAATAATGATAGAGGTACTAATTTGGGAATCCTGAACTCTGGCCCTTGGTAAAGGTCTAGATTGGACACGGTGTAGTCAGCCCCCACTTTGGGTTGCATTCTGCTCCAAGTGGGATTCTCATGTCACTTTTTGCTCCCAGTGGCCTTAGCCCTGAGTTTGTTGATATATAATCAATAGGTAAAATTATTTCCAGGTCTTAACATTTATTTTAGTTTTTGAAATTTCCAAAGTAAAAGTTTTCTTCCCTGTATTTTATAAACTTTTTTTTTTGAGACAGTCTCACTGTGTCACCCTTGGTAGAGTGCTGTGGCATCACAGCTCACAGCAACCTCAAACTCTTAGACTTAAGTGATTCTCTTGCCTCAGCCTTCCAAGTAGCTGGGACTACAGGCACCCACCACAACACCCAGCTAATTTTTTGTTGCAGTTGTCATTGTTGTTTAGCAGGCCCAGGCCGGGTTTGAACCTACCAGCCTCGCTGTACGTGGCTGGCTCCATAAGCACTGTGCTACGGACACCGAGCCTATGAACCCTTTTTAATACTTATAAAATTTTCTTGCTATGGAAAATTTCAAACACTTTAATTGGGTTTTAAAATGAGATTTGGCAGCCACCCTTCCCTTAGGGGAAAAAAAATCAAATTAAATTGACTTGATCTTGGACTTCGAGACTTAAAACTTTTTTTTTGATGCAAACTATGATTTAAGGTTTAAGAGGCTTCCTTAGTAATGACCTGTGTCTTTGGAACTTCAACAATGTAATAGAATATGATACCAACGTTTGTATTCTGTGCATGTGACGTAGCCAAGGAAAAGTGGGTGAGCCATTATTAGAGACTGAGGACAGGAATTGAGGCTAATATCTAAATTTTTTACTTATATATTTTTCGGACAAATTACTGCACGTAACTGTGATGTGGCAATATAGTTTTATCAGAAGTTTAATAGAATCTATGATATTTTCTGTAGTTCTGCTGACACACTGAAGACGTCCTGTGACTGTGACCAGCCTTGTCAATAGGCAGTTCTCAGCGAGAGGGCTGGGCCCAGGAGGTCTGCGGTGCACAGGCAGGGCTGCATCTGCCTAAATCCCCGCTGCTGTGTTTGCAAAGTAGGCCCCACTGCCCTTGGGCAGGGAGTTTACTAGCAGCTAATTCTCCACTGAGCAATCTGTTTAGTTGACTATCCAGTACTACTGGATCCAGAATTCCAAGTAGAAAGTCTTTTGAGGTGATAATCTTTATGTATTATTTACTATGCTTTTAGTTGCACATGTCAGAAAACAGGGTCTAGATTGGCTTTAACAGAAAAAGAGCTTACTGGTCTGTGTGACAGACCAGCTCAGTGCACTGGGTTCTGGCTGTGCCTCTTGGTGAGCTGAGCCTGACTTTGTTCTTAGACTCTTCCCTTACAGAGACAGAACCTTACAGCAAGGAAGGATTTGGGAACTGTCCCCTGGCAGCTCCCACAAAGGTCCCTCAGCGGACACTTGTGTGGCTGCCCTAATAGTGCAGACTCGGGGTGCCTGCTCCTCTGTGTGACAGCTGCAGCATATGGAAGCAGGCAAAGTGCTGCTTCTGAAGTAAATTAGATTAAATATTGAGCAAAAAGAAGAAATTCGTATTATAGTGAGCTAATTCAGATGTGTTGAGCACCTAGACCAGGGTTGTCCAACCCATGGCCCACAGGCCACATGCAGCCCAGGAGGCTAAGATTGCCCAAAAACAAAAGCATAAAATATTACAAAAAATTTTGTAAGTTTTTTTTGTGAAACTCAATTGCATAGTTCTCAAATATGAACCTTGTAGATGACAACATGTCACAATGTCATGTAAAATAAACATGCATAGGGCTGGAGACCTGTACACACATAGGTTTAGTTTTAAACAGTGTGCAACTTCTAGTGCACACTTCCAAGCCCAAACAGCTGAATTGACACTATTAGACATCACATGTGCTTTCAGTGACTTGGTGAGGCACCAATTATCTGTAATATTTCAACCTACCATTGCAACATTAGGCATTTCATGTCATTTAGGAGTTAGGTGAGCATTCTTATTTGATTACTAAGGCACTTCCACACATTGGTGGCACCTCAGCATCACCCACCAGCTTTTTTTATAATCTGCCTCCACATCGCCCTGCACCAACAGCCAGATGTGGAAGGACCCAAACCTTGTTCTCTATTTTCCTGTCAATTAATTATAATAAAAGTAAGTATAGTCCTTTATTATTTTTTAATCCCAGCATGTCTTCTACAATGTCTCAAAAGAAAGCAGTACCCCTGCCACAAATAAAAATTACAGATGAAGGAAGATCCTTCAATGAAAGTGGATAGGCGAGCACTTTTTTGTCAAGGCAAGTAGTAAGACTCCTGCTTAATTTGTAGGGAATTGCAAAAACATGATACCAAATTCAGTGCATATGAAGGATTATGTCTTAAGCACAAAATAGCGAAACTGAAAAAAAGTCTTCTCAAAAAAAATTATTTTTATAAGTTACAATTTGTATGGATTCCACTGTAAAAGCTAGTTATGTGGTAGCATATTTAATATCAAAAAACATCAAAACCATTTACTGATAGTGAGTTTATTAAACAATGTATGGAAAGCATGGCAGATAAAATTTTCCCTCAAAATAAGAGGGAAATTTCTAAAATCAGCCTGTCTCACCAGACCATAGCCAGGTGAATTGAAGAAACTGGAAAATCTGTCAAAAGAAGTTTGGAGAGTAAAGCTGCTAATTTTAAATTGTATGTGTTGGCTATGGAAGACCACACTGATTCTACAGATATGGCTCAAGTTGCCATTTTTGTTAGATGTATTTTTAATGAATATAATGTTGTTGAAGAAATGGCTTTTTTAGTGCCCTTAAAAGGCACAACTTAATCAAGAGTGCAGTAAAAAATATGTGAAAGTGATTTTCTTTGTTGTCAGTATATCTGGTATAGTTAGTGATGGTGCCCCAGTGATGGTAGGTAAAAGAGAGGAACCTGTAAAATTAATAGAAGACAATGTAATTGCTGCCCAAAGCCCATGTTTGATGAAGTATCATCACATGGTACATCAGGAAAATTTAAGTGCAAAAGCTTTAAAAAATCGATAACATCATGCAAATTGTCACCAAGACTATGAATTTCATAAGGGCCTATGGACTGAATCATCATCAGTTCCAGGAATTCCTTAAATGTATCGATGCTGACTATGGTGATATCATTTACATTTTGGAAGTAAATGGCTAAGTTGAACCCAAATGTTGGAAAGACTTTATGAAACATAATATTTTACTGCTTTTGTGACTCCATTTTCAGTCAACTTAAGTATGTTTCTTGCAATTTTCAAATGAAATGCATACAGCTGCAATCTAACATTAAACTTAAAGAAAAATTTGATCGCGACCCTCTACTGGACTTTCATAGGTCCTATCCGCCCAAAGACAACTATCCCTTGCTTCACAGTCACACCTTATACATGTCATTGCTTTTTGGCAGCACCTGCTTTTGTGAGCAACTGCTTTCCAGAATGAAGCACTTTAAGAGTAAAATTAGAACCAGAATATCCGATGAGCACTTTGAGAATTAACTCAGAATTGCAACTACTTCCATCCAACTGGATATTGATGCCTTAGTTTCTCAAGTGCAATGTAAAATATTCCACTAAATTTATGTTACTTACTTTTACAATAGAAAATATCAAAAAGCCCAAAGATGTTTTATGACTTAGATAAATACATTTTCTGTATTAGTGATCACAAACTTGGGACCTGCTCAACTATTTTAAAAGACTCTCTGAAAGGGCCCCTGCATAATTAGGATTATTATGTGAGGACATTTTTGCTTATTTGTGGTGGCACATGTCACAGAAATTAGGCATGAACCTTTTTTTTCTCATCAGCTTTTGTTAGTGTTTGTGTGGTCCAAGACAACTCTTCTTTTTCTGGTGTGGCAGGGAGAAGCCAAAAGGTAGGACATATATTATTGGGATAGTCCATGGTGCAGACTAAATATCTCAATACAGTGGGAAAACTTTGAGAGACCCAAGCAGTGGAGTATTATTATATAAGATATTGCTTAGATGGAACCATTTTTTTGGAGAAATAATCAAAAGAGTCAGCATCTAGTTTTAAGAGAGTTTATTCAAGTGCAAAGTTGAGGGCAGCTGACCTGTTAGCAGAGATTCCAAAGAATGGAAGTCAATGTTCCAAAATATAGAACTTTGAGATTGCTTATACGTGTATAGACAAAACTTGGGAACGTTTAACAAAATTCTAACATCTTTCTGTGTAAGCCTTAATGTACAGTTACAATAATATGATTAGTTGAAGCGGTCCTTTTCTTTCAGGAAAGGTGTGTTTAACAGTCCACCCTGAAGATGTGACAGGTGTCCTGGACACCGCGTGGTCTGGGTTGGGTGCAGGACAATAAAAGAGGCAGTTAGTTCATAACAGAGACCAGTGGGTGAAAGGGGGGTCTGGTCTCCTAGTCATTTACAGAACAAAGGTCTCCTAGTCATTTACAGAACAAAGGAAGCTATGCTTTAATCTCAGAAGCAGAATTGCAAACATGCTCGTGACTCAGTCTCTAAGGCTTAACTTCTCTCTTGGCATTAAACATTTAGAGAGTCTTGAAATTTCTTTTCTTTATACAGCCAACAGGTCAAAACAGGGAACAGGGAAACAACTGGGAGGCCACTGAATAGACCTAATAGGAAATGATATTCCCTGGGCCAGGTTCGTGTAGGGGATGAGGGAGATGTCCTCAGATTCTGGGTCAATTTTGATTATATTCTACAAGGTCACCAGCCCAAGGCAGGTAGGTCATAGTTGGCCCAGGCTTTAAGCATGAGCTTTCTGTGAGAGGAGCCTTGTAGGTCCCTGGGCAGATGGGATGATTGGGGCACTAATGTCAAAATATGCTAAGTTGGAGGTGCTGTGGCTAACTTTGCGAGACTGGAATTTAGGGGACAGTTAAAGAATAAATAAAACTTAAGAATTACCAAAATGGTGCTTTAAGTTGTAAGTGCTGAGGGGCATCTGAGGTTTTGAATGTCAGGAGAAGAGCCTGAAGTCTCAGTCAAGATGGGGACCTGCACTTCTCTGGACAGCTGACCGTTATCAGTGGTGGGCAGTGCTGGCTGGTCATGTGAACCAAATGTGCAGTTGGTTGTGTGCAGCCTGATGGGGAAGCTCAGTGCCTCTGAGGCAGCAGCAGAATGTGGCAGTCCCTTCCCCAGGGACAAGTGGGTGACCCCAGGCAGGTGGCCAGCAGGGTCTGGCCTGGCAGGGTCCTTATCTGAAGGCTGTGGAGAATGGACTCTGGTAGGAGGCAGCATTGAAATTGCTCTTGAGAAGGAACTGTATTTCCATGTGCCAGATGTCAGCTATTTTGTTTCTGCAAAGGGCCAAATGGTGCATGAATCAGCCTATGAGAACCAAGAGGTTAAATTTAGGATACTACATAGAAGGTTTTATGACAAAAGAAAAAACAAACTTCTGCCAATGTTTTATTGATGAAATCAGGATATGGTAATAATTAAGTACTTTTTTGCGATGCAGTCTACTGCTGGAATTCTGCCTGGGTACAGTGTTCTGCTCACAAGAGTGTCAGCGGTTCTTCTCATCATCAAAATGGAGCAGAACCATGCATCTGTCACTGCTGACCTCTAACTTGGTTTTACCTGTTGTGTCTTTGAAAATATCCTTTTGCAGAAAATATTATTCTTTTTATTTCTTTTCAACCTTTAAGAAATGTAAAAACCCCTCTTCACAGGTCAAAGGAGAGCAGGTGTAGCTGGCCACCCTCCTGTGTCCACTGTCCGCTCCCTGACATACAGCCCCCACCAGGTTATGCTTAGGGGTAAACAACAGAATTCCTGAAAGTGTCACAGGATTAAAAAGAACAGGATGCTAAGTTTTCTCTGGAGAGGGCCTTGCAGCAGGGAGGCCATCCAGCTAAGCCCTCCAGCCAGGGTGCAGGACAAGGTCTCCTTCATCCTCTCCATGGTTCCATCCAGTCAGAAACCAGAGCTTCCATGGCCTGGCAGCACCCAGACTCCCACACACCCACAGCAGCAGCAGCTGACCACCAGACAGTGGGCTCTGCCCAGCACCACAACATGGTGCTGCCCAGCAGTTGATGCCATTGCTGTTCCGTGGCTTGACCAGACTTATTCCAAGGAGGTCTGGATCTCTTCCAAGCTCATGCTGCCTGAGAATTCTCACAGCCTAGGTTGCCATACAGAGGTCCCTTGGGCATTTTCTCACAGTAACAATTCTCACCTGTCCCCTCTAACCTGCTGTGCGACTCTTGCCTCCTGTCTGCAGGAAGGTGTTGCTGGAGGAAGGACACAGCATGGTAGGGTCTGAATAAGGAAAATGCAGGGTCGAACCCTAGAATGTTAAATTATTTTAAGGTATGTGTACTGATGGGTACTTTATCCACTGTAACATTTAATGGAAAGGCAAAACCACTGTTTGTTTTTTTTCTAAAAGACTTGCAAATAATAAATACTACAAGAGATAAAAATATTAACATATAATCATATTTGATAAGTATTTTACCCACTTTCCTACCTCCTAAATGATTAGAATGCATATAAAAATGAGTCAAATCTTGTCCTAAATTACAAAACTAAAATTATTTATCTACCTTTCTTCTTCAGCAAGTAGCAGAGAGAAATGAGTAATATTTTTCTCTGTAATAATTAGGGTAAAGTTAGCTGTAATAACTAGGTCCCTGGCTTGGTCCCTATAGCTCAGCAGCTAAGGGCGCCAGCCATATACACCAGAGCTGGAGGATTTGAATCCAGCCTGGACCTGCCAAACAACAATGACAACTGCAACCAAAAAGATAGCCAGGCATTATGGCGGGTGCCTGTAGCCCCAGCGACTTGGGAGGCTGAGGCAAGAGAATCGCTTAAGCCCAAGAGTTTGAGGTTGCTGTGAGCTGTGATAGGACAACATAGTGAGACTATGGCTCTAAATAAATAAATAACTAGGTCCCCAAAACTCCTTTGCTTACACAGGAAGAGTAACTTCTCCCTCCTGTAATAGTTTAATGTGGGTGTTCCAGGCAGCAACAGTTTCCTTTTCCCTGTGACTCAGGGATCTTCTCTCCTTCTCTCCTGTGGTTCTACCATCAAGATCCTTTACATCTAGCAAGTGACAAGGACAAAGAGGGTGGAGAAAACATACTCCTTAGCTGTCCTCCTACAGAAGTGACACATGAGCTCCATGCTGTGGCACAGATAGGGCACGTGAATGGATGGCTCGCTCAGCCCAACAGAAATAAAGCCAAGTCCCCACATGTGGCTTAGTCAGTCATTCTATGAAAATTAAGGTTACCTTCCTTAGGTACCAGTGAAAAGTCAGAAAACAAATACATTATCTAATCACAATGCGAACAGCACTTAATATAGGTCCCGAACTAAGGGTGCCTAACCTGTTGCCTAGGGGCCACATGCTCATTTTGTGATGACTCTTTTTGCTAATCTCAATGTCAGATAGTGAAAATTTTGCTCTGACCTTTTTTTTTTTTTTTTTTTTTTTTTGCTAATCAGCTTTTGTTAGCATTTGTGTATTTACTGTGTGGCCCCAGGGAACTATTCTTCCAGTTTGCCCAGAGAAAGAAAGGTTGGCTGGCCCTGTTTAAACACACAAAGCTCTTCTCTTGCCATTTCCCCATTCGCCTTGCTGTCAACAATTGAAATGAAGCTAGGTCCCATATGCGTGTATACTGACTAATAGGAGTTTTCAATATCTAACATAATACTTTATTGGAAAATTGAAAATGCCCCGATTGTATGTTTTCCTTGATTACTTGTGGAATACCAAATAAACAAATTACTGTCATGTTACTCAAACTATGGCTAAAGTCTTCCTCCATAAATTGTACTTTATTTTCTTCATTTGTATGTTTTCTAAAACCCTCTAAATCTAAGACCCTCTTAAGCAAAGTATTGCTAATAGGAAAGTTTACAAGGATGCTGGTAAACTGGCATCATTTTGAATGAATGTCTTGAGATTCCTTTCTGATACAAGAATTAATGGGCTTATGAGAATTTTCTGCTTCTCTCTTCTCCATATTCACTATCAAAAATAAAAAGAGTGTCAGACTTCCAGTATCTCAACATTATCAGCAAAATGGGATAGTTTTATTTAAACAAGTGTGTGATTGTTGAGAAAATGAGAAGTAACTTTATATTAAGTCCTTAGAATTCAAATTTCAGAATTATCAATATTATATATACACATACATGACATACAATTTAGTATTTGGCGCACAGCCTGCCGCCAGCCACCTGTCTTCTGAGTGTCATCTGTGTGTCTGCCTGGTGAAGGCTGGCATACATATGTGCAGGACTGAGAAGTCAGATTTCAAAGGACAGACAATTTATGGAGTATTTATCCAGAATATGAATTTTTACAGCTATGGGCATGTTTCCATTAATATCTTAAATATTTTATATATATGATATTCAGCTTGTGCTCAATAATTTTTGTGCAGGATCTGACTCACATACGAGACTATTAGAGAGTAACAGTTCCACATGTGACCCACAACAGCCTAAGGGAAAAGTGCCTGTTTGCCTGTCTCCTGTGTGTCTCCCAATTCTGGCCCCTCCTTGCACCCCACTCACCACCAGGCCAGGTGTCTTTGTGTTTTTCTACACACAAACGTATATCTCTATAAATAATACATATTTATTTTTGTATATGCTTTAAAACATTCACATAAATGTATCCTACCCAAATATCTTTATGTAACTTGTTTTTCTGTTCAATATTCATATTTTTCCATGTTAATATATATATAGTTCTAGTTTATTTGATGTTCTGTATAGAATTTCATTTTAATGCTAAGGAAAATGTAGGGGATTTGCTTTTATAAATATATCAATTTTTATTTGTTATTTTGCTGTTAATGACATTGCCTCGGTGAACATTCTCACACCTGCTGCAGGCTGCTGTAAAATTAACAGACTGATGGGCTCACAGCAGGAGAACATTTATTCTTTCCTAGTGGGAAGTCCAGAAGTCTCACAGGTTCTCCAGGGTTCCCCCATGGCCACATGGCCCTCTCCTCCTCCCTATAATATAAAGACATACTCATCATTGGATTTAGGGCCCACCCGAGATCATCTTGTGATCCTTAACTGCGCTGGTAAAAACTTGTTTCCCAAATGGGTCACACTCACTGGGGCCAGGTGGACAAACCCTTTGAGCAGCATCCCTGGGGCAAATTTGCCTCTTTGCTGCACTAGTTCTCTGAAGCAACTGTGTCAGTTGACACCAATGGGCATGAGGTTTCTCTTTGTGCCCTTAACCTACACAAACATCAGATTTTTAACTTTTTTTATTAAAGGATAAGAAATGCCAACTCAGCCAGGCTCAGTGGCTCAACCCTATAATTCTAGCACTCTGGGAGGCTGAGGTGGGTGAATTGCCTAAGCTCACAAGTTCAAGACCAGCCTGAGCAAGCGCAAGACCCTATCTCTAAAAAACAGCCAGGTGTTATGGCTGGTGCCTGTAGTCCCAGCTACTTGGGAAGCAGGAGGATCACTTGAGCCCAAGAGTTTGAGGTTACTGTGAGCTATGATGACACAGCACTCTACCAAGGTTGACAAAGTGAGACTCTGTCTCAGGAAAAAAAAGGCAACTCATGGTCTGTCTTTGCACATCCCTGCATCCTAGTCAATTTGATCAATTTTTTATCTTTATTGACATAGATATCCTCTTGTGAATTAACTAATTGCACACTTTGCCTAGTTTTCTATTATACTATTTATCTTTTTATTGATGTTTAGAAGATCTTTATATATCCTAGACTCTAAATCTCTGTAGTTTATATGTATGACAAATATCTTTCAGTCTTTAGCTTTTATTTTTATTTTTTAAATGTATGTTGATAAGTTTTTTAACTTTAACATAGTAAAATACATCTATTGTTTCCCTTTGTTACTGTGCCTTGATTATGGGATTCCTTCACACCCCAAATGATAAAGATATTCTCTATTATTATAAAAGTATTAAATTTTTCTTTTAATATTTTATTTATTTATTTATTTGAGACAGAGTCTCTCTGGGTAGAGTGCTGTGGCATCACACCTCACAGCAACCTGAAACTCTTGGGTTTAAGCAATTCTCTTGCCTCAGCCTCCCAAGTAGCTGAGACTACACAACACCTGTCTATTTTTTGGTTCTAATTCTCATTGTTGTTCGCCAGCCCCAGTGTATGTAGCTGGCGCCCTATCCACTGAGCTACAGGCGCCGAGCCTCTTTTAATATTTTATCCTTTAATACATGGAAAGTTTGTGTATAAATAATATTGTAATCTAATTTTGATATAAATGACCAATTGTCACAGAATATTTACTGATCTACTACGTCATCTCTGATAAACATTTTTAACTAGTAATATTTTTCTTGTTTTTTTCATGAAGGTGGCATTTTAATTGTTATAGCTCAGTCAATAAGTTATGTTGTATATTTTTAAAATATTAGGTTCCTACCTCACATCCTATACCAATGTAAGTTTGAGGTAAATCAAATGTTTAACATAAAAGCTCTGGAAGAAAATAAACAGTAGTAGTTGTTGGACTGATTGAGACAGGGTCTTGCCCTATTGCCCAGGCTGGAGTGCAGTGGCACAAACACAGCTCACTGTACCCTCAAACTCCTAGGCTCAGGCGATCTTCTTCCCAAAGCGCTAGGATTACAAGCTTGCAGCACCACACTCAGCGGTTTTTTAAATAAAGGCTTTTTTTCATGGTAATAGGTAGAAAGACTCGGAGAGATACTGCTAAATAAAGGCAAATGCTAAAAACTATAAATAAATTTGAAAAACAACCAGCTGAGCTATAGATTTGCAACATAATTAAATTTACAGACAGAAGGAGTGTGACATCAGAAAACCAGGCAAAGAACAGAAGAGAGAGAGAGGACATGTGAGTGAATGGAAGCAAAGCTCTCTGGTGTGCAGCGTGCCCCGTCCCTGTCCCTGCCATGTGCCTGCTCAGCCTCCCCAGTGGTTCTCAACATGGGTGACGTTTTTTGGTAAGGTAATAAAAACCTTTAAAAAATTAGATTCTTTTTTTTTCTCATTAATTCTAACTCTTAAGAGTCTATTCCAAGAAAATCACTATCCAGCAGCAGTATCTGCAAAAGCTGGAAATGAAAGCAAGTCTACCTGCTTGGCAGGAGGGAGCAAGCGATTGAAGCCCATATCAAACACAGCCAGTAGTATTGGTGGCTATAAATAGTAGGGAAACCTTTTTTTCTTCAGTATTCACATATCTGTACTTTTTCTTTGTTTCCACAATGTAGGTGTGCCATGATCTCTGATCACTTACAAAAATAGAAATTTTGTTGCTACACTTAAGCCTTTTGTACTATTAATACTGAAGCAGAATATTCCTCTAATTCCTGGTTCTTTTATGATATTTTAAATCTTTACTGAATTTGGACTAATTATGTAATATGAAGTTGTGAATGAATATTTATTTTTCCCCAAAACACCATTATCTATTATCTAATACATCATTTCAACATTCATGTGCAAGGCTGTCTTTTTCATACACTAATTTTTTCATATGTTTGCATCAATTTCTAAACGTTCCACTTTGTAAAGCTGATGTTTCTGCTTATAGTTGCATCTACTTCAATATATTCATTATTGAAACTTTAGCTCCTAACACAGTTTTTGGTGGAGCTGGCCTCTCTCCTTATTCTTCTACATATTTTTTTCCTAGCTCTTTATTTTTCCATTTGAACTTGAGAATTACTTTGTTTAGGTAAAAGAAATTTGTAAGACTTAGAAGATGAATTTGATTTAATTAAGGAAAAAAAGGAGTAACACTATAAGCAAATTCAAATGACAAACAGGGAGTCAATTTCTGTAATTCATATTCCGGAATAAAAGTTTAGATCCCTTACCTTAAATCAATAAGATACAGAGAAGTACCCCTGTAAATAGACAAGACATAGGGAAAACATCTGACAAACAGAAATGTGGTCTACGTTGCCCACCATCAAAGGACAAGTGGTGGGTCTATTGAGCGCTCCTAGCCGTGGCAGAGAAGCTGGAACTGAAAATGCTGTCAGCACCTAGAAAGCCCGCAGGGCCGTGTCCCAGGAGAGGATGATGATGTAGCAAATTACAGAACTGCAGGTTTTCTGCCCGAAGGCACTTTCCAAACACACCAGAGGGGCAATGCCCAGAGAAGAGGCAGAAGCTGAGCCCTGGTTCTGCGGGCACCGCCCAGAGGGGCTGCAGGGGAGGAGCTCCCTGCGTGGCCACAGGTGCAGGTGTCTGTGCAGGCGGCTCAGCCGGCCAGGTGCATCTGGGACGCAGCCCAGCGGGCTTCACCTCCCTTACAGGCCACAATGACCCCGACGTTCACTCTAGACGCACTCAAAGACTGAAAACAGGCCTTGACAAGATCAGCTGACCTGCAAGTTACCAGTGCCTAGCTCTGTAGAGGAGCCAACAAGATCTAGACACTGGGCATGGTAACTTTAATGTCCACAACACTGGGTGTAGCCACCATCAAATTTCACTAGTCATCAGTACAAAAAGGAAAGCATAACCCATAACTGGGAGAAGAATCAATCAAAAAACACAAAAGAAAAAACTCAGAAATGACAGAGTCAAGACAATTATTAGACGAGGATTTAAAATGCCTATTTTATGCCAGAGATTTAAAGGACAGCGTAAATGTAATGCAGAGAACAACTAACTGGAAGAATTGAAAACACCGTATCTGAAATGGTCTGAACAGCAGGTTTTTTACAAGAGCAGTGAACCTGAAGACACACCAGTTGAAAATATTCAAAGAGAAGCATGCTGGAAAAGAAAAGATCAGACCTAAGTGACATGTGCAGAAAAATAATCAGGTAGTCTGACGCGTACAGAGTGTAAGCACCAACACTGGGAAGGACAGCTTGGCTGGGTTTTTCAAATAATACCTCCAAAAATTTAACTGACACCACTAAGGAAATAAGGTGGCAAACCATAGACTGGGAAAAAAATGTTGAGTGTGTATATATATTTAAATATCTTTTACAACTGGAAAAAAGACAATGCACTTTTTTAAATGGCAAAAAAAAATTGGACACTTCAAGACAAATAGGAAAAAAGTGTTCTTCATTAGTCATCTGAGATCTGAAAATTAAATCCATGAGATGTTACTATGCACTCATTGAAATAACTAAAAATTTTCTTTTGAGATAGAGTCTCAAGCTGTCACCCTGGGTAGTGTGCCATGGCGTCACAACTCACAGCAACCTCAAACTCTTGGACTTACGTAATTCTTTTGCCTCAGGCTCCCTGGGACTATAGGTGCCCACCACAACACCCAGCTATTTTTTCGTTGCAGTTGTTGTTTAGCTGCACTGGCCTGAGTTCGAACCCACCAGCCTTGAGATATGTGGCCGGTGCCACAACCACTGAGCTATGGGCACCACTGAAATAAGTAAAATTTTTAAAACTGGCCATTCCAAGTGTTGGTGAGGATGTGAAATAACCAGAACTCTCATAAACTGGTGAAAGTCTGCAAATCACTTTAGAGACCCTTTTGGCAGCTTCTTGCATAGTTAATCATACATTTCCCATATAAACTATCAATTCTTAATAGATTAGTCAGGAGAAATAAAATATTCATCTACAAAAAACTTACACAGGAATATCTATAGCAGTTTTATTTTGAATAGCCCAAAACTGGAAACAATCCACTGTCCATCAACAGTGAATGGAAAAACAAATTGTGGTGTACATGTTAGGATGCCACTTAGAAATAAGCTGGATAGAAAATCTACACTTTTATTTATATGAAATTGTGACACAGACAAAAAACTACATAAGGGCAAAAATCAAATGGGCACTTGAGGTGGGACCTGGGGACAGGCTGGGTCAGGTGGCAGTGGGCTGTTGTACACCTGCCCCAGATCACTGTCACCAAACTGTAGCTGCAACATAGGTGAATTCCACTTCATAAATTATATCTCACAAAGTTTATTTTAAAGGCCTACACTGAGAGCCAATATTTTAATTGTTCTGAAATAAAATTGAGTAAAAATCACAAAGTGCCAAAATATACTAATGTTATGATGTCATTTGTTTTTAAAAGGGGCCAGGCATAGTGTCCCACCTTGCAATCCAGATACTTGAAAAGCTAAGGCAAGAGGATCACTTCAGCCCTGGAGTTCAAGGCTGCAGCGAGCTGTGATTGTGTCATTGCACTCTAGCCTGAAGTGCCCTCTCTCTCTCTTTTTTTTTAATCTTTTTATTCTTTTATTTTTTATTTTTATTTTATTTTTTGAGACAGAGTCTCACTAAGTCACCCTCTGTAGAATGCCCTGGCATCACCTGCCTTAGCCTCCCAAGTAGTTGGGACTACAGGTGCCTGCCACAATGCCCAGCTATCTTTTTTTCTTTTTTTTTTTTTTTGGCTGCAGTTGTCATGGCTGTTTTTGCAGGCCCGGCCTGGACTTGAACCCACCACCTCCGGTATATGTGGCTGGCGCCCTAGCTGCTTGAGCTACAGGTGCTGAGCTGTAGCTCAATTTCTTTTTAAAAAAAAAAAAAAAAAATGGAACACCTATTCTTCATACTCATTTTGCTTACTTAAAATATCTATGAAAATATATTTTTTGACCCAAACTAATACCACTGATGATTTGATTTGTGGGATCTATTTTTTTCCATGGCTTAACTCTTTCCCTAATATTCCTGTCTTGAGCAGGAACTGATACAGATTTCAGGGATTTTTTTAAGAACACAAAACAGTATTCCAATGCAACTCTAATTCAGCTTCCACTTTTAAAATAAATTACATATTTCAAACATACTAGGGGCCAAAATACATCACATTATTTTATTTAAAATATTTCTATTTTGCCAAAAAAAAAAAAAAAAACCTTTCACCTGCCATTCTGAAAGTGACCCAAGTGAGTAAAATGACAGACACCGTCCTCCTCCTGATCCCTGGAGTTCAGCTGCACGTGCCAAGCAAGAAAGCCATCCTGGGGACTCATGCGGTCACACACAGAATACCCCACAAGTTTGGCTCTCCTGGCCCATGTCCAGTGACAAAG
This sequence comes from Perodicticus potto, assembly GCA_963574655.1. Classification (NCBI taxonomy): domain Eukaryota; kingdom Metazoa; phylum Chordata; class Mammalia; order Primates; family Lorisidae; genus Perodicticus; species Perodicticus potto. The sequence continues at coordinate 32,086 of CAUYRH010091401.1, read as the reverse complement.
TAATGGTCCTCCTTCTCCAGTGTGCCTCAGAGCTGTAGGGACTGTGCAATCACTGTCATAACGAACAGACGTGAGATTATAACATCAGGAAGCGCTGGATGCGTGAAATGCCGTGCAAATGCAGGCATTCGTTGCTTATTGTGTTTGCTCAATCCTGGAGTCTCCTGGACTTTTACTAACAGGAAAGTCTGAATAGACAGCTAATGCCAACATTTTTGGCAAGAATTATGCACTGTATTAAGTTTTATATTAAGTATTTTAGATAGTTGTAAAATATATCTTTGGTTCATTTTTAAAGTTTTAATCATTTTAAACTTGTATTAGGGTGAGTTTATTCCAGGGAAGAAGATAATGAGGAAGTCTGATCAGATTTTCCTTAAGATCCTTTAGGATCCCATGATTTTGTAATTTCTGAGATGCTGAAAGAGTTTTCCAATCTCAGAGTAGATTTGATTTATCAGGAAACTATAGATGATATTGTCGATAATGAGGACTTCCAATTCATTTCCTTTGTGCGGTAGGATATGATTTGTTAATGCATACTGTGTATGAGAAAAATGAAGTTATAATGAATTCCTGACTTCTATTTAGTAGAATGCATTAACATATCTTTTTTAACTCTTTCAGTGAATAACCCCATACCTTCCGATTTGAAATCAGAAGCAAAAAAGGCTGCTAAAATATTAAGAGAATTCACAGAAATTACTTCCAGAAATGGACCTGACAAGATCATTCCTGGTAGGTAATTAAGTGCTGTTCACCTCCACGCTTGTCTCCTGAGTTGTGTTTTCCTTCCTCACCCTACATTTCAGGCACAAGGCCTCACCAATACCAGCAAGTACTCTGACCCCCCTGCTTTCTCTAGCTGATGGGGGATGCACTGACGCCCCTCCCACCTCTTTTACCTGGAGGCCTTCCCAGATGGGCCAGGAGGCCCTGGGGAACCCACCAGGGGCTTCCTGTCCCCCAGTCCCCACCCTCCTTTGCTCTCCAGCCTCCAGGCACCCCAGCACCCTGAGGCCTGTATCCTGCATAGCTCATCTCATGAACAGATGTCAATTTCATGTTTTCTCTTTCCTAACCAGCTTTGTACATTCTATCAGGTGGATAATTCCCAGCAACACTCCCAGGCCTCTGACATGTGATTCTTAACCACACTCCAACCTGCTGAATCACTTTCAGAGCAGTGCAGTCGGGAATGCATGTTTTTAATATGTTCCTCATCTAATTCTTAGGTAGTCAAGGTGTCCACGTGAGGCCTGGGCCAGAGGTGAGCCTCTGGAAATTACTGCCTATTCATTAGCACTTCCAGCATACTTACCTCACGCAAAGAAGATGTGTGTACCAATTAGCTGGGCGATGTTGCAGACCAATCTCCCTTTAATTAATCACAGCACATGACTCTGAGTCCTGCATTAAAGAAAAACCAGTTTAATTTTCCTCACCCAGATTTTCTGACGTTATCACATAGATCTTTAAACTATTCTTTAATTTTGTTATTGTTATATTATTAACAATGATTTAGTTATTGTCACATCAGCCCAGCTGTTTCTCCCACATTAAGAAAACAGCTGTGTGCAGTCTGCCATAGAGCACTGTCCCCTGGGGACTCTTGAGAAACCGCTCAGATGTCCTGAGTTAGAATCTGCATTTCTCTTGGGCTTCTCAGTGAGTTACCTGTACATATAGGTCTAAGATGCGCTGCTTTAGAGATTAAGGAAAACTTACCAAGAAAAACTGAATTTTCAGTAGCAGTATTCTGAAACAAACGACAGAAGACATTTCCTGATGTGTGTACCACCCAGACACCTGCACATCTCAACAGCTTAGACAAGAGACAGCCGGACTGCTGGCTCCTCGGTAGTGTGTGTGCCTTCCGAGTGCTAAGGGCTCTGAGCTGCAAGTGAAACTAATTCACTTTGCAATTCAGAAAGCAAATTTGTGCTTAGTGCATGCTCTGTTATAAGCGAAAAAGCTCATTGGAAAATTATTCGGGGGTTGTTGGTGTCCCTGAATTTGGGTAAATAATCCATAAAAACATAGTTGACATACAGAATATGTTCATTTAAAAACATGTTTTTGTCACATCTAGTATTTCTAAATAGGGTAGTAATAACTGAAAGCACTGAGAATATATTCTGCCAACTAAACCTACATGATACTATAATATAGCTTTCAGTCTTATTGCAAAATATTTATAACCTTTTAAAATAGAAAGTACACTTAGTAGATTGCTGTCTAAGAACACAACCTTCTTTTGTGCCTCACTTAATTAAGAACAGCTCCACACTTGTTAACTTCTTCATGCTTTTGGATGAATTATTTCCAAGAGCCTGTTGTTAATTTAAATTTTGAAATGGTGGTATAATCACACTGGAAGTTTAATGTTTTCTAGAGGCATCTACAAAACCTTTTTATATGTTGATTTCACTTAATAGAGTATTTGATAAAAATGATAATTAAAACTATCATACAATTATATTTTTCGGCTTCCCTTGTTAGTTTGAAAGAGGTACTATTGTGTAATGAATTTATAGAATAGTGAGAAACTGTATACATAAATAACCATCATTTTATGTAATGAATGTCTGAAATGTGAATAAGCCAATAATTTATAAATTGAATTATATTTGCAGGGTACTAATCATTAAAAGTGCCACTTAGTTATCAAAGAATATTACTTATAAAGTCAAAATAACTTTTTAATGAGGGAAATTGCTTAATTTTTCTGTTTTTGAATCCAACACTTTACATTGAGAGATGAACTTAGCTGTACAGCTGTACGATGAAAGTTCTTCCTCACTTTTGCCTTTTGTTCATTTTTTTAAAGTTTCTCTTTAATACTGCACGTATCTTAATTTCTTTGAAAATGGTAACTTCTATTTTTTAAATTGCACATTATGTTCTAAAGTAACTGATTTTGCCAGTATATTAGCCCTGCTACTAAATATCAATAAAATCTCACTCAAATATCTAATTTATTTTGGCAGTGGCAGGATTGGGAACATTTATAATATAGTATTTAGCACACTGCAAAATGACAACATTGAAAGAAGAGGCAGGAGTAGATAGGCTTGTGCCCATCTGCAACAGGAGTTTTATTCACAGTTCCTTCTCGCCTGCCCTGGGGATTACCGTGAGCACCCTGGGGCCTGTGCAGCCCTCTGTCCCTGCAGAGTCTGGCGCAGCCCACCCGTCTGTGCTGGCGCACATGTGAAGAACGCTTACCTACCTGTTGCTTTGATTTGACAGCCCACATAATCGCCAAGGCGAAAGGACTCGCAGTCCTGTCTGTGGTCAAGGCTGGGTTCCTGGTGACAGCCAGAGGAGGCAGCGGCATCGTGCTGGCGCGGCGTCCCGACGGGAGTAAGCTGACTGCTGCTCACTAAAGGAGTAGAGAGCGTTTCATAGGCTGCACAGCACAGTGGGGGGCAACAGTGCCCCCAAGATTTAGGCAAGACCCAAAGAGTAAATCTGACCTTGTTTTGTGTATCTGTTGTAATTATTCCATGGAGAAATACTTAAACATGACGGTATATGCATTTCCATTAGATATGAATCCTTACTCCTCAACTTGGTGGTACAGCTGCATGGTTTTATGGAAATTGACGTAACATAAGGGGCCATCTGTGGACCTTTCTGTCTCTGCAGTAGATCATGAAAACCATGACATTTGAAGAATTTCCATCAAGGCAAAATCATATCTAAACAGTATAATTTGGTTTTCCTGGGTAAAATCTATTACTTGATTTTTCAGAGATGAATTAAAATATATTTGATAGGAAATTCCAAGAACCAGCATTTATGGTAATTTTAAAATGTATGTAGATGTGTCACAATCAACTTAAATGCTTTTTATGCCAACTTAACATTTGCCATTCAGTCACATAAGTGAACACATTTTTCTAATAATAGCTGCTTTTTAGCATAGATAATTTTGAGAGGAAGAATGGGACACAGACAGTAAATACAGGTGTATGTGGAGCATATGGCCTTTAGTATCAGTCAGCCAAATCGCTATTTCCTGTCAAAGTGTCCCCACAGTAAATGAGAACATGGCTGTGGAAATACAGCCGTCTCTTCTTAGCAAGTTACCCAAGTGTTCATGTGAAGATTTCAGCAGTAAGGCCAAACAAAATAGAAGCTGGGGTGTGGCGGGGAGGAAGTCCACTGTCCGACGGGCCTAACGTCTGCAAGAAGCTCTCTGGAGGAGGTCCCTGACTGGTAGCTGCAGACAAAAAGAGGAAAGGCTCTCAGTTTCCAGCTCTCAGGCTCCTCTTCAACCCTAGAAAGACCTTTCTGCTGGTTGAAAGCCTAATTTCTCTCTCCTACCTGCAGCTTCTCTACTGATGGTATTTGAAAGCTATGCAAGTAAATCCTGACACGTTCCCCAGGATCCCTGTGTTAAGAACACAGGGACAGTTCTAACACAAGGAACAAAAACAACTTCGGGATCTTCAGCCAGTAATTTCTGTAATCAAAATTCCTCTAAGCCCAGAGAGATTAGTTTGGATACATTCAAGCAATATCCTATTATCTAGAATGCATGGTAGCAAAAAAATTACAGTTAGAAAGTTATTAAATGTTTTCAGAAAGTGCTTTAGTTACACCATCCCACCCTCCCCCTAATAAATTAAAACTATTTTACAGGCTCATTCGATGTAACTGTTTCTATATCAAGAAAAATAAGCACACTCTAATCCTAAAATGTACCGTATCATGACAAATGAAATTATTGTATTTAGTTTCCAAATGTAAAATTTGTCTTGTTAAAGTTTTAATAAGCTTGTATTTGTAGGCTGTTTCTTGTACTAGACACAAAAGGTATTAAAACAGTTTTTATCCTCAGAAATTTACAAGAGAAACAATGTAATATTATGTTACCTTTAGAAGTGATCATAAATTCTCTTGAATCCTTTGGCTCTCTGTATCTATGATAAAATTCTAAAGACTAAAGCTACAGCTAAATTATTTAATAAAAGTATTGGGGATTGAAATTATCAAATTCCATGTATATTTGGTATGTAGGAAGTCAATAGTTTGGTATTGTGTACATTGGTGGAGAAAAACTAGAGGAAATGGGTCTGTGAGACTCATACTGAATATCTCATATTCCTCAAATATCTCCAATTTTCAAAAAATTGTATACCCTTTTTAAAAAACATTTTTAAACAGGAGAAATATCTAAGTCTCATTATTTTCAAAAGAAACACTTTCTATTTTAGCATTTTTCTTTTTCATATTTATATGAGAAGAAGTTTTAATGTTAGAACAACATTTTCTCCTTGTCTTACTAGAATGGTCCGCACCTTCTGCCATTGGGATAGCTGGCCTTGGTGGGGGATTTGAAATAGGAATTGAGGTGAGTGAGTCCTGTGTGTATGTACAATGGTCACATTCCCTAAGAGTGCCTGAAACGCAACACAGGCAAACCAAGGTATTTCCTAGTAGCATTTGTATTTCACCACTGACAGCTATGAAAATTGTTCCCTTTTTTTCTCTTTCTCTCTCTTTCCTCCTCTCTCCTCTCCCCTCTCTCCCTTCTCCTCTCTCCTTCAGGCCTTGCTCTGTCATCCAGGCTGCAGGGCATCATCACAGCTCACAGCAACCTCAAACTCCTAGGTTCAAGTGATTCTCCTGCCTCAGCCTCCTGAGAAGCTGGGACTACAGGTGTGCACTGTCAGGCCTGGGCTTTTGTAGAGAAGAGGTCTCCCTGTGTTGTGTAGGCTGGTCTCTCCCAGCATCAAGAAATACTCAAGCGTGGCGCCTGTGGCTCAGTGAGTAGGGCGCTGGCCCCATATACTGAGGGTGGTGGGTTCAAACCCAGCCCAGGCCAAACTGCAACAACCAAAAATAAAAAAATAAAATAAATAAATAAATAAAAATCTTAAAGAAAAAGAAATACTCAAGCCTTGGCCTCTAAAAGTGCCACTGCCCAGCCAATTTTCTTGATAAATCTGTAAGTAAAGCTATCTATTATAATAGATTCCATTTTTCTTCACTGAAAGCAGGATTTCGTTCATTCTCCATTTCTTCTGTTTTTGTCTTAAGCACATCTGCTTAACAGATATATTTCAACATCAATTTATGGATTGCTAATTGAATAATTCATAAACTCATACGCAACATGATATTTGCATCTCGTTGAAGTCTTTAAGAAAAAATTACCTTCACATTATTTCAGTATCTAACTTTTCTCTCCCTGATCATAGCATCCATCAAAAGGACCAGAAAACACACAGCAGGATGTGTTGTTCACAGAGATCTGCTACACAGGGACTGTCCTACACATGGTACTAATCTTTCAGCTGCTGCTTTATTGCTCAGGGATTGGTAAATCAAATCTCCTAACATGCTCAAATCATTTTCTTTTTAAGTTTCAGTCAATTTCTCCCCAAGCTATCCTTTTGTAAATTTTCTCTGCTACGATAGTTTTAAATTCCCTCGTCCTTATTAGAGGGAAGTATCTTGACTAACTCCTCTACCTTCTTTATTTGACTTTCTTTATTCAATACTGTATAAATCTATAGTATAAAAGATATGTATTTTATCTTTACATTTTACATATGTAAAGTATATGTATTTTAGTTTTGTTTATCATGACTGCATTTTTGTATTATATGTACCAAATCAAAGCCTTCAAAAATATCCCTATCACCCTCTGGCCCTTTAGGGAAAGGTGTTCTTTCCTCAGCTGCCCCATCTCTCCCCCCATCTCCCTTCCTAGAGACACACACGTCACGTGGACTCCACGCCTCGATGCTCATTCTGCTCTGTTGCCATCTACTCTTTCCACAACCCTCTTGACTCCTGGCAAGGCTGGGCATGGGGAGGGAACAAAGTATTCTTTAAAGATCTATTTCAAATTGCATTTATTTCATCTTTTTTATTTTTACAAATTTAGGGAGTGCAAGTACAGTTTTGCTGCATAGATAGATTGCACTGTGGTGAAGGCTGGGCTTCTAGTGCACCCGTCACCGAGTGGGGCACTTTGTACCCACGAGGCATCCCTCAGCCCCTCCCATCCACTTAGCTTCTGAGTATCCAATGTTTATTTTTCCTTTCTAGGTACACGCTTTCATTAGCTCGTTCTCTTTGTAAGTGAGAACATGTAGTTTTTGACCGAGTTATTTCACTTCAGATAATGGTCTCTGATTCTCTCCTTGTGCTGCAAATGACGTGACTTCCTTCCTCTTTATGGCTGAGTAGTGCTCCCTGGCAGGTGTGCACCACATTTTCTTTATCCAGTCATCTACTGAAGAGCACTTAGGTTGATCCCATGTCTTTTCCCTTGTGAATAGAGTTGCACTTGAGTGCAGGAGTCTCTGCAATGATGACTTCTTTTCCTTGGGGAAAAGAAGATTAAGATCCCAACTTAATCCCAATATCTTTACAATATCTTCAAAAAATAAAATGTCTGGGAATACATTTAATCAAGCAGGTGCAAGAGCTCTGCGAGGTAAAGTATAAAACATTGATGCAGAAATCACAGATGATACAGACAAACAGAAGAACACTTCGTGTATGTGGATTGCAAGAATCAATATTATTAAAATGACCATTCTGCTCAAAGCAATCTACAGATTCATTATAACTCCTATTGAAACACCAGTTTATTTTTTCATGAAATTAGGCAAAATAATTCTAAAATTTATACGGGATCAAAGAAGACCCAGAATAGGCAAAGCTGTTGTAAGCAAACAGCACAAAGCTAGAAGGGTCACATTACCTGACCTCAAATTACACTACAAGGTGTAGTGGCATCTTGTAGCAGCATAAAAACTGACAGACAAGATTAACAGAACACACAGAGAACCCAGAAATATAGTCAGACGTCTGACCCAACTGGTCTTTCACTAAGTAGACAAAAACATATCTCTCATCACACAGAAAAATTAACTCAAGCTGGATTAAAGAGTAAGACCTGAGGATATAAAATTCTAGAAGAAAACCTAGGGAAAACTTGTGAACATTGTGCTAGGCAAAGCACTTATGACTAAGACCTCAAAAGCAAATGAAACAAAACCAAAAATAGACAAATGGGACTTAAACTAAAAAGCTTCTTTACAGAAGAAGAAGAAATAGTAAATAGAGTAAAAAGACAACCCAGAGGATGGGAGACAAAATGTGCAAACTAGGCATCCAGTGAGGAGTAACAGCCAGAACCTACAAGGAGCTCAAACAACTCAGCAAGAGGAAAAGGCACCCCATTAAAAAGTGGGCAATGGAAGTAGGGTGCCAGCCCCATATGCCAGAGGTGGTGGGTTTAAACCCAACCAAAACTGCAAAAAAAAAAAAAAAAAAAAAGCGGGCAATAGAAAAGGTCAACTAACATGAAAAAAATGTTCAACATCGTTAATCATCAGAGAAATACAAACTAAAACCACAATGGCATTCTCTTACGCCAATCAGAATAGATATTATTAAAAAGTAAGACAATAACAGGTGTTGATAAGGATGCAGAAATGTTGAGTGGACATTTCTCATAGAACTGGAAATAGAACTACAGTTGATCCAATAGAACTGCAGTGATCCCACTGCAGTGGGATCTTAATCTTCTTAAGTGGGATTAAGTTCTTGTTATTGGTGGATAGAAATGCTACTGATTTTTGCGTGTTGATTTTGTATCCTGAAACTACTAAATTTATTTATCAAATCTAGGGGTCTTTGGAGGAGTCTTTGCGGTTTTCTGGGTATGAGATTATATCACTGGCCAAGTGATAATTTGACTTCTCTTTTCCAATTCGCACACTCTTTATTTCTTTCTCTTGCCCGATTCCTCTAGCTCGGGCTTCCAGTCCAACATTGAATACAAGTGGTAACAGTGGGGGTTCTTGTCTTGTTTCAGTTGTTAGGGAGAATGCTTTTAACTTTCTCACATTCAGTATGATGTTGGCTATGGATTTGTCTTATGTGTGTGTGTGTGTGTGTGTGTGTGTGTATGCCTAGTTTGTTGAGGGTTTTTATCATGAACACATGCCGAATTTTGTCAAATGCTTTTCCTTTATCTGTTGAGATCATTATATGGTTTTGTTTTTAATTGTTTATGTAGTGAATCACATTTATTTATTTGCATACACTGAACTGTCCTTGCATCCCTGCAATAAAACCCACTTAATCACAGTGTCTTATCTTTCTGATGTGCTATATGATTTGGTTTGCTATTACTTTGCTAAAGATTTGGCATCTGTGTTCATTAAAGATCTTAATCTATGGTTTTCTTTTTTGCTGTGTCCTCATGTCCTCATATTCTTTGTCTCTCTATTCTACTTTCTTTTAAATTCAGTGAGAATTTTTTAGTGTAGCACTGCAATTTCTTTAATGATCTTTTCAGTGTGCCAATGGCTTCCACTATCCAATCCTCATCGCCACTTGTTGGGGCCTGTGACTGGCCAGGTCTCGCCCGGCTTATCTGCTGTCCGGACTCAAACCACTGTGTTATCTTGGTGGGGATCAATTGCATTTAGGTGCCTGCGGGCTATTTGCCTTAGCAGAAGGGAGAGAGAAAGATAGTCTTCGAGGGAGAGAAACAGGCTTGATAGGAGAGTAAATCTTAGCAGTCTTCGTAGAGAGACGCCAGGCAGAAGCAGCAAAAGAGTCAGACTGAGCGAGTCTGTGAGAGAATGCACGCACCCCGACTGACTGCTCCTGCAGCTTCTTATAGACATGATCCTGTGGCTACTTGCACCACAGGTGTAGAGACTGCCAAGCACTGATGTTCTCGTCTTGAGTGCTCTCGTGTTAAGGAGAGCCAAATCCCTTCCCCATGCTCTTATCACCAAGGTGTTATATTACCAAGATGTTATATCACAGGTGTATCTTTTTTTTTTTTATGTAGAGACAGAGTCTCACCTTGTCGTTCTCGGTAGAGTGCCATGGCATCACCCGGCTCACAGCAACCTCCAACTCCTGAGCTTAGGCAATTCTCTTGCCTCAGCCTCCCAAGTAGCTGGGACTACAAGCGCCTGCCACAACACCCGGCTATTTTTCTGTTGCAGTTTGGCCAGGGCTGGGTTTGAACCCGCCACCCTCGGTATATGGGGCTAGTGCCCTACCCACTGAGCCACAGGTGTTTCTTATAGTTACTGAATGTTCTGAACTTAACTCTCGCTTCTCCTACCTTTGAGCTATATGGTCTGCTACATCAGTGTATTTTTAAGTCATTTTCTTAGTGGTTGTTCTAAGGTGGGGTGTCAAACTTTTTTCCTCTGCCACAGTTGGAAGCATAAGACCTGTCTTAGGGCATACTTTAAATACACAAACACTAATGAAAGCTGATTAGTAAAAAAAAGGCTCTGTGCATACATTTTGTGTTATCCAACAGTGCAGATAAGCAAATGAAATCCTCATAAAATCAGCATGTGGCCCTTGGGCTGCAGGTTGGACACCCCTGCTCTAGGGCTCTCAATATGTTAGCTTTTCAGAAATGATTTAAAATTTGCACTAACTTGATTCATCAAATACAAAACCATTACTCCCATATAGTTTTAGGGCCTTTTCTTCTTTTTTCTTGCACTATTGTTATGCATAGTATATCTAACAGTACATTACTTAATTACTTAATAATTTATATATTTTGTTTTTTGGAGGACCAGAGAAGAATTGAGAGCAAATATTTATTCACTGAGCTTGTTTGATTGGCCTTCTTATTCACTATCTGTGGCTCTATTCAATTGTTTCCATGGACTCAAGTCACCATCTCATGTTATTTCCTTACAGCCTTGCTTCACCTGGGTCCTCTGTACTGTTACTATCAAATATATTACATTTCTTTATGTTACTGGCCCCAAAATATAGTTATATACAACTTCTTTCAAACAATTTAAGAAGGATGAAGAAATGTACATTATATTATAATCTATAATTACATTGTTAATTTTACTATACTTTTTTAAAATGTGGATTTGAATTACTGTTTAGAGTCACTTGCTTTCAGCCTAAAGAACTTTCTTTAGTATTTTTAGTATTTCTTGTTAAGTGGGTCTACTAGCAACAAATTCTCTTAGCTTTTTTTTTTTTCCTTTATTCCCTTTATTCTTGGAATATCTTTATTTCATCTTCATTTTTGAAAGGTAATTTGGCTAAATATAGGATTCTAGGTCAACTGTTTTTTCTTTCAGCATTCTAATTTGTTGTCCTACTGCTTTTCTGATGAGAAATCAGTTATTAACCTAATTTGGGTTTGTTTTATGTAATGTTATTTCTCTTGGCCCCCTTTAAGATTTTCTCTTTGTGTTTTAATATTTTTATAGTTATGCATCTGAGATGTATCTCTACACTTATATTACTCAGAATTTGTTAAACCTCTTGACTGTAATGTCAGCTGCTATTTTTTTGAAAAAATTATTGGCTTTTTTTCTTTACCTTGTACCACTTATATCATACATATGTTGGTGCACTTAATTGTATCTCAGATTTCTCTTTATATCTGTTCATTCTTCATTCTTTTTCTCTTAGTTTTAAAGATTGCGTAATCTCTATTGCTCTGTCTTCATATCCACTGATTCTTTGCTTTTCCTGCTCAACTCTCCTGTTGAACCCTTTAGTGAATTTTTCATGTTGGTTAACTCCAAAATTTCCATTTGGTTCTTTTGTATAAATTTTATCTCTTCATCATTATTCTTTATTTGATGAGGCATTCTCATTGTCTTTTTTTTTTTTTTTTTTTTTTTTACTTCTTATACATAATATTCTTTAATTCTTTGAACACATTTATGATCATCGTTTCTAAATCTTTGTCTGCTAAACTAATATCTGGACCATCTGAAGGAAGTTATCTCATGTGCTTTTTCCCCTGTGTATGGCTCACACTTCTTTGCTTGACTTATTATTTTTTGTTGAACGTTGGATATTTTAGATAATATATTGTTTCAGTTCTGGGGCTTGTTGCTGCTGGTTGGTTGGTTTGTTTGGCATTTGTCTGGACTGTCTGAGTAACTTCTGTCCCACCCTCGGGGGGACTCCCCAAGGGTGCAGCCCTGGATACAAGGTCACCTGAGAGGACGGCGTCCACTGTCTCTCTCCCTGGTCTCCGTCCCACTGTTTGTCTGTTGTCACACACCATTTCCAGCAATGCCTTGAGAGTGTGACGTGTGCCCTTTGCAAGTCACCCTTTGAGGCTTGTTCCTGCTGCAGAGGGCTCTTCTTAGCTGGCTCTTCTCCTGTTCTCCCTGTCAATTTCCTTGACCACCTGTGATTTAGCTTATTGCCCTCGTGGAGCAACCAGCCTCATCTCACTTGTTCTTCACCAGTGTTATCATCGTTTTTTTATAGTACCGTTGAACTTCCTCACTCTTTGTTCCAAAAAATGGCCCTTCCCTTGAGGAGAGCTTTGGAGCTCTCTCTGCTTGCAGTCTGGTTCTTGCTCTGCCTAACATTGCTGCTCTGTGGAATTAGAGGCTGGACTGCAGCCCTAGCACTGGACGGGGATAGTAGCCTCTGGTCTTCACAATCTGCCTCTCCAGGAGAGCTGCTGGTCCACAGGTGAGCTGGGAGAGAGTGAGTGGAGCCCCAGTATTCCTGGACTGTGCCCCTGGGGTACAGCATCCACCTTGCTCGCAGGATGCTAGGTGCAAGAAGGTCTGTCAGGCCTGTTCCCTGCTCTGGCCTGGGGTGGAGCTTTGCAATGTGGACCTGCAGGAAGAAACATGCTGAGCTCCTCCTAGGAGGTTCTATAACCCAGGCTTGGGTGGGGAAGGGAGCCGGTGCCCCTGGACCTCTTTTCCCCTGTTTGGGGGCATAGGCTGTGCTCATATCACCAGCTCTCACTGCTCTCGCCAAGATTTAACTACATTCACTAACTAAATGTTTCTTCATTTGCTATATGCACTTAGGACAATTTCTAGAGATGTTAGTTTTTTAAATAATTTTCACCAATATGATTATTTTGCTGGGAACAGGGTCTGCTACCCTTTATGACACCATTCCAAATTCGTTCGCCAACCAAGTGTGCTGTAAATGATTTTTAAATGCTCAAGAGCCCTTTTAATTTTTAGATGGTATTCTGAATTATAGACACATGATACAGTGGGATGGGGATTCAACTTCAATTAAGCTTCAGCTCTCTTAATTAGTCATAGAACATTGAGCAAAGTACTTAATCCTCCTGAATTAAGCCTATAAAGTAAAATTTTAAAAAAACCTTGAACAAGATGATTTTTAAGTACCTCTTTCCCCTTCTGATGTTTGAGACTGGTATCAAAGCTTGCCTGTTAACAGGCCAAAGTCTTTAATGTATCATTCTGTGCCTAAGCCAGTGTTTTTCTTCCTCCAGACATTTCCCCAAACCTTCCACTCAGATACATCCAATCCTGTGAAGACCCTGAGTTTGCTCTAGCCCTTCATGTGATCTACAGAACACAGAGGGTGATTTGAATGCAAGGGAAGGAGTGACGGGGGCTATATGGGATTCACCCACCTGCTGGTCTAGAATACTGGGGGGATGCTCACTCATTACTTGCAATGGAGGCCTTTGAGCATTAGGACTTAATTCACTACCCACAAGAACTGTATAATGGGCTGCAGCATTAGGAAGGTTGAGAACCACTGACTTACACAATCCTAGTGGAGAAAGGCTGTCATCTTAATCTTGTGTTCTTAATGTGGTGTTAAGGTCAGTTTTCTTAACTAATGAGACTAGTTCTGTAAAGGATGGTTCTTAATAGCCGCTACAGGCTGAGGCTGCTCCTTGCAGCTTATTGCACCAGGCACTGGTTCTCAGGCCTTTCACACTTGCAGACTCGTTCCTCCAGGGGTGTTGGTGCAAGGGATTCCCCAGGCTTAGCTGGAAGGGCAATGTGGGGGTAATTTATATTTATCAGTCTTAACCTTTAGACTCCCATTTTTCCACATGGTGGGGGGTCATTGCTTCCTAGTTCTTGGGACTTCACAGGTACTGAATAATCATCCAAATTAGTGCATGGATTCCTGCATCTGGGATAGAGACCAGCTGGGGGAGGTGCTAAGGAGCAATGTTGGTAAAGCGAGTGGAGATTGTGAGAAGTAGAGATTTTAAATCTGTGGACTAAGGGGCTCGGCGCCTGTGGCTCAACGGGCTAAGGCGCCAGCCACATACACCTGAGCTGGCGGGTTCGAATCCAGCCCGGGCCTGCCGGACAACAATGACGGCTGCAACCAAAAAATAGCCAGGCGTTGTGGCGGGCGCCTGTGGTCCCAGCTACTTGGGAGGCAGAGGCAGGAGACTCGCTTGAGCCCAGGAATTGGAGGTTGCTGTGAGCTAAGATTCCACGGCACCCTATCCAGGGTGACAGCTTAAGGCTCTGTCTAAAAAAAAAAAAAGAAAGAATACACCTCTTTGAGGAGCACAGTGAGTATTCAATAAATATAAACATGCAGTAGTAAATGCTCAATAAGTTTAAATAAATAAATAAATAAATAAATAAATAAATAAATAAATAAATCTGTGGACTAAGGAAAGGTAGTGTTAAGACTGTCTTTAAATACTGTTAATATTTTCTTTGGGGGACAGTTTTACCATAGCCACAGCTCTGAAAACTTTGAGACATGGCTTATCTTTGGATCTGTCCAGGTGTGTGCTGTGTACCCAAAGCCTGTCAATCTTGCTTCACCCAAGTCTGGAATTTGACCATGTCAGACACCTGGTCTTACTTTGCTCTTCAAACTGTAGCATGGTTAACTTTCAATGCAAACTTCTTAAACTTTTATCAAGCTCTCAAATAGCTGTTATCCTATTCCCCTCTGTTGAATGCTGGGCTTGTTTTCTCACAGGAAGTCTTTTTCTGCTCATCCAGCCATAGCAGTGAACCAGGAGCTGCTGGAGCTCCCAGGTGCCTTAGGCTGTCTGCAGAATTCAGACCTGGCTCCCTCTACCTGGTGGAGATCATATAGAAAAATCAAAGACTGACTTTTTTTCCTGTAGAGTTGGCTCTTAGGCTTTGCCTTGCTTTATGTTCTGAGTTGTGCTAAGTGGAAAAAGAACCTAACAACTAGAGTAGCTACAAGGTTACAGGTGGAAATTTACATTTTCTTGGTGTGTATGTGTCACAAGCTATGCGAGACAATTTTGTTACCTAAAAATGCATCCTTATAAGATACAGGTTATACAATCATTGGCAAAAATGTTTAATTTTGCATAAGAAATGCTGAAGAATTCTGTTTCGTTCAGCACTATAATACGTAGAAATTGCCCCCAAAATAAAAATAATTATTGGCAGGAATCAGGGTAAAGCATTTGCATGGTCAGCTGTCTGGTAAATTTAGTTTCTCCGTATGTATTTTGAGTGGATTTTTTTTGCATAAAATTATTCAAATTAAACACTTAGTGATCATCTACATATTTATCACCTTTTTTAGGTCTTTTCATGTGGAACCTGCTTTGGTAAATAATAATAAGAGTTTTCTGTAGTTCAGATGAAAATGTTGATTTGAAGACATACAGAAGTATACAAAGAACTATATATAAGTTAAGGTACCTTTTTAATGTAAGTTTGACCTCTGCATGTTTTGTTGAGATATGGTGAATGTGCCAGGCTTTACAAATGATTGCAGCCTCACAAATGCGGTAACTATTCCTATTCCCTTTCACAGAGATGGAAACTGAGGCTTTGGGCAGCTTAGTGATTTTCCCCAGGTCACGTAGCATGCAGGAGGCAACTGTTGAGTGCATCTGAGTCCACATCATTGTGCCCTGAGTGTTGGAGGTGCACATGACACCTGTGGCTGAGCCTCACAGTCACTCTAGAAAGGAGGTCCTAGTGTGCAGGTGTTCAGTGTGGGACAATGGGAGACCCAGAGTCCAGTTGAAGTGACCCAAGCCACACAGCTACTAGAGGAAGAGTGGGAGTGGGCCCCGGGCCTGCACCCCAAGCCTCCCATTCAGTGAGTCCTGCTGATTTATGGTTCTGGCCTTTGGGTCCACTATGGTAGCAGTGAATTGGGAAACAAATGTTTTCTTCATGTAGACATGCCTCAAACATACACTAGAATCTCATCCTAGTTTTTGCTTTACTTAGAGAAAAAATTAAGTCATGGAAACCAGTTTGCCTTCTGAGATAGTTAACTTCTGTGACCTATGATGAAGTGCCCATGCACGGCTTCTAGGTAACAGGTAGCTCACCCCACCAGGATGTGAGCACAGGGTCCCTTGGGACCTTTGCCCCAGTAGTCCCCAGTTCTGTGTTCTTGGGGTCTGGCTCTTGTGGCATGTTTGGCATGAGGCAATCAGAGAGCATGTTTGCTCTTCCTCACACACCTACTTGTCAGCTCTGCCAGTTGTCCAACCTCACCCAATCCTGAAGCCTCAGAATCACCACCATCATTACCAGGTGCTGGGATGACTAAGGAAGAGAATGCAGGTAAACATCCCAGTATACAATTGGTGCATAGCAAATGCTCACTGAGAGCTTGCCATAATTACCTGTGGCAATATTGGCTTCCCACCTCATCACTCCCAATAAAAATACGGCTCTTCTTTCCTGCTCTTTCTCTGTCTATATTGAAATTCAGCTATATTGCATATAGTATATTTGAGTTTTAGTCAGCATATAATTTAAGCTTTATTTAGTCTTAACTGTTTTTAAATAAGTGGGTTTCTGCATTTTAGGTATCGGATTTAGTAATAATTCTGAATTACGACAGAGCTGTAGAAGCTTTTGCAAAGGGTGGTAATCTGACACTCGGCGGGAACCTCACGGTGGCTGTCGGGCCTGTGGGAAGGTGAGCCCCATGAAGTACTTTCTGAATAGATGTTAGATAGCAAAGGGTTAAAAACTGTACTTTCTTGCAAGAAGAAGAAACTTGAATTAAAATGAACAAATTTATGATATATAGCTCCCCTAGAGCACTCGATGTCGAAAAAAGTCAGCCAGTATGATAAACTATGAAATCTGGAGCCAGAACATACAAAAAGAAATGAAATATTGTAGAAACACGGGGATCATGTCTACTTGACTGAACATACAATTTACCTTCAGCTTTAAGGGAGCCAGGCAGGTCAGGTTTTATCAACTGATACAGGATAGCTTTGATCAGAAAAGAAAAAACTTTCTCAAACTAAATCATGAATGTTTGAAATACGTGTGTGTTGTCTGACTTATAGTACTTAACAGTATGTGTTTTATTAATGAAATTCTACTCTTGAGTTAACTAAGCACTGTGGAAATACTTTATACCACTTTTTATAGAAATTACACAATAAAACCTGAAAAGGGTTATAGGTTTTGCGAAAATACACAATGTAAAAAGAATCCAGTTCTTTAGCGCTCTTGAAATGTGTCTCCCTGTTTTAGAAGAGGAAGATCCAATTGGAAAACATCAGCTTTTCCTATCCTTTTTCTTTTTCACGTTTACACACTTTGTACTCCTCTGCAGTGCTATGTTATCACATATTTCTATGGTAATTTTGTATAACGTCTTCTTTCCTAGGGCCTATCTTCTAGGCCACGTTAAAACATCTATCTTAAGCCAGTAGGAAGTAAAATTTATAAAAACAAAGTAGTTACAGAACAAGGTATTTCTTTTGGGCTAGAAGAGCAATGCTAGTCAAATAGTCATCTTTAGGGTCCAAGCCTCTCATAGTTTTGTGACACAGAGTCTTGTTGTCCCAGGAACTTAGAAGGGAATGTCGCCCTGAGGAGCTCAGCTGCCGTCTTCACGTACTGCAAGTCCAGGGGTCTCTTTGCTGGTGTGTCTCTGGAGGGCAGCTGTCTGATCGAAAGGAAAGAGACTAATCGAAAGTAAGTTTATGCCGTAGTCTGTTAAAAGAAACTGCAATGAGAAAATAATATTTCAAAACTTGATATAATTTACAGAGTACATTCATTTATTTTTAATACAATGTGTGACTCTAAAATTTTAAAATTCAAGACAGAAGTAATATATACTTACAGAAAAACTAGAAAACAAAAAAATGTAGAAAAAGAAGAATTTCTATCTCATTAAAAGTAACACTATTTCCATTTTGCTATAGGGCCTTCCAATATTTTCCTAAACATAATGTTTCTTTGTTTGGACACACACACAAGGTGTCCCAGAGGTCACCATTCATAGGGAAAATGGAATATTGTAGCTAAGTGTACTTTTATTTATAAAATATTCATTATAAAATTTTACAAAATATTTACAAAATATTCTTTTTTTTTCTAATGAGTAATTTTTTTATCTTTTTTATTAAATCATAGCTATGTACATTAATGCGACCATGAGGTACAATGTGCTGATTTTATATACAATTTGAAATATTTTCATCAAACTGGTTAACATAGTCTTCATGGCATTTTCTTAGTTATTATGTTAAGACATTTATATTCTACATTTAGTAAGTTTCACATGTATCCTTGTAAGATGCACCGTATGTATGGTCCCACCAATTACTCTCCCTTCACCCATCCTCCCCCCACCACAAAATATTCTTTACATGTTGTCCACCTTTTTGTAAAATGTTGTAATGAATACAGTATTTTATAAATAAAAGTACATTTAGCTAAAATTTCCCATTTTTCCTATGTGTGGTGACCTTTGGGACACTCTATATACTGTCATCATAATATATATTAAATTGTAAGTACTTTCTCCCACTTTGCATTATAAGTTCATAAGCATAAGCTAGTAATACTTTATTAGTAGGGTACATCGTATTAAGTATATTTTTTAAAAAATGTGGAGGGCATATCAGTTACTACTTGTGGGTCACCCAAAATACTCCTCAGTGTGAGAAGTGTGTCTATTATTATACTCTGCTTTTGTCTCCCCACCATATCAAATATAGACAAGTTTTGTTTTTTTTTTTTTTTTTGAGACAGAGTCTCAAGCTGTCACCTTGAGTAGAGTGCTATGTTGTCACAGCTCACAGCAACCTCAAACTCCTAGGCTTAAGCAATTCTCATGCCTCAGCCTCCCAAGTAGCGAGGACTACAGATGCCCGTCACAATGCCTGGCTATTTTCTTGTTGCAGTTGTCATTGTTGATTTTATTTATTTATTTATTTATTTTGGCTGGGGCTGGGTTTGAACCCACCATCTCCGGCATATGGGGCCAGCTCCCTACTCCTTGAGCCATAGGCACCTCCTGTCATTATTGATTTTAGCTGGCCCAGGCCAAATTTGAACCCACTAGCCTCGGTGTATGTGGCTGGCACCCTACCCACTGACCTCTGCGTGTCGCCGTAAATACAGACAAGTTTTGATTAAAAATACAGTTTGATTTTTAAAAGAGGATTTGACAGTATCCTAAGAAGTGAAGGGAAGTTTCTACTGTAAACTGACATCTGGCTAATTTTTCCAAATATGCTCTGGCAGATTGCCTCTGCAATGTGTGTGAGGGCCAAGAAAGAGACCCCCAGCCTGACAGAAGGGCCAGGCAGAAGTCCTACTGATCAAACCTGACCAGCAAAAGCAAACAGACCACAAGAGGCGACAACCGATAGGAAGTTCGCCATGCCAGTTGACTCAAGAATTCAGACGTATATTTGATAACATTAAATACACGGTCAGACCATTAAGTTCATGAACTCATCCTAGAAAAAGTACTACATACCTCACTGCCAAGCATCTCCCTGGTCATCAGATGGCCAAGGGGAGTACTTTGTGGGTGAGGTAGTGACATTTCCCAATGAGGGTTGTAGCACTTTTTCTGGATGAGTTCACATACTTAATGGTCCAAACTTGTATGAACCACAAAAAGTAGAAAGTAGAAGGAATAGGGAAAAATGAAGGTTTGCAGAATTCTTCATCTTATAAAAGCAAGAACATTGTTTTTACTCCTGGTTTTATTAATTTGAGAAATACAACAAGAATTCTTTTAGAAACTTAAGGTTTTAGGCTTTGGAAGACTTTCCCACTAAAGTTCAACTAAATCCTCAATAAAATAAATACACAGCTTAATGAATTGCAGGGCTTTGGAAAATGTAAGGCAAATCCTAATTTAATTTTTATAGAACTAAACAATTTTTTTAAAATTACAAAGCCATATGTACAGATAAACTTTTTTTTCTTTTTTCTTTTTTTTTTTTTTTTTTTTTTTGCAGTTTTTGGCCGGGGCTGGGTTTGAACCCACCACCTCTGGTACATGGGGCTGGTGCCCTACTCCTTTGAGCCACAGGTGCCACCCAGATACTTTTTTTTTTTTTTAAACAGTCTTACTCCGTCAGTCTTGCTAGAGTGCAGTGGTGCAGTCATAACTCGCTGCAGCCTCAAGCTCCTGAGTTCAGGAGAACCTCCTGCCTCAGCCTCCCACGTAGCTGGGGCTATAGATGCCACCACCATGCCCAGCTAGTTTTTCTGTTTGTAGTAGAGAACAGTCTCCCTCTTGCTCAGGCTGATCTGGAACTCTTGGCCTCAAGGAATCCTCCTGCCTCAGCCTCCCAGAGTGCGAGGATACCATTTTTTATAAGAAATTTAAAAAGCAAAAACTCATAAAATGTATGTGCTTGTATGTGTATTTCTGTAAGTGTCTACATATAAATTTATGTATAAGTTTTCACACGCACATGTGGATGTGCTTTTTATGTTAATAGAGAAAGGATACAGATCAGAATGGCTACGGTAGAGTTTGGGAATAAACGTAAGAGCTAAGCATGGGCTGCAGCCTACAGTCTGCGTGAACGCTGGCCCGTGCAGAGCACTGACACGAGTGATCACACACATGCGTTGTGTTTGACTCTAGAAAAGTCTGTGTCTATTGAAGAAACGTTTTCAATTCTGCATTTATTAGATTTTACTGCCAAGATATTCGAGCTTATGATATTTTATTTGGAGATATACCGCCACCTGCTCAAGCAGAAGATCTCTATGAAATTCTCAGTTCCTTTACTGAAAAGTATGAAAATGAAGGGCAACGAATCAACACCAGGCGAGCGGCACGTGAGCAGCATCGCAAGGTCTGGCCTGGGCACCTCTCTTCAGCTGAAAGCCCTCCCTGTTACTCTGTCCCTGTTACTCTCACTTACATGGCATTCTTGTGAAAATGCCACATACCTTGACATTTCATATGCACAAATTTCAAGGAAAAACATGGTTTGTTTTCCATGATTGAACTTTGTGACATTAATTAACACCAGCAGCAGCTGCTAACACTGAAGGCCTGTGCCTCTCCATGGCCTCACAGCCCTTCCAGAGTCAGCTTGACCCAGCTTGGAATGAAGGCTGAGGCACAGAGTTTCGCTTGTCGCTGCCTCTCGCACTCCATGCTGAGCTGTCACCCATCTTCGCACCTGCAGCTCCTCTAAACCCTGCCCAGGTTGTCAGATGGGCCTGGGTGAGGGAAGAGCCTCCCGGGTCCTTCTTAGTCTTGCCATCTGCTTCAGGGGACCTCACAAATAAGTGCAAATGATAAAATCTGTCACATAAACTCATTAGAAGGAAAATGTGTTATATGTGTCTTAAGTAAAAACAGGGTTTTAGAGTTATGTGCATTTATTCTTATTCCTCCCAGGCTAAAGAATTACCCCCCAAACCAGGGTTGAGACCACAACAGCCATCTGCACCTGTCCACCTGAGTTCTGGCTCTCAAAGTAAGCACTGTTGTTCCAATTCAAATACAATTGTGATTAATTATTAAATATTGTTAAGAAATCAAGATATATCATTAACCTTTAGAGTCCATAGAAGCACTACTAGATATTTAGGGGAGAATAAGGAAATGCTCAGCCTCTTCTAAACACATAAGACAAATCCTCATTGGTATAGTTTGTGAAAAATTCTGTTCTCATTCTCCACAGAGATTTTTTTTCCCCAAAATTCAAATTTGTATTAACTATTTTATTTACATTGATACCAAGTCCTGAAAGCTAATAAAAACATGTCCATAATTTCTTATATAGTCAATGTACAAATGCTCATTTATATTTTGCTCATTAATAACGGAGACAAAAATGAGAAAACACAGCTACATAAAAATATGTACAAGGATTCACCACAAACTTTTTTTTTTCTTCTGTTTTTAAGAGACCGAGTCTTCTTCTGTCATCTGGCTACAGTGCAGTGGTGCAGTCACAACTCACTGTAGCCTTAACCTCTTGAGCTCCAGGCAATCCTTCTGCTTCGGCCTTCCAAGTAGCTACGATTATCGGTGCACACAATCATGCCCAACTAATTATATTTTAGAGATGGGTGTCTCATTATGTTGCCCAGGCTGTTCTCAAACGCGTAGCCTCAAGCGATCCTCCTGTCTTGGCCTCCCAAAGTAGTGGGATTATAGGTGTGAGGCATCATGCCCAGCACAGACTTTATGAGATTTGGTTTATAACAACATGTAGACTATTCCAAAAACACTATGCTGCTACAAATACAAAAAACAAAAAACCCAAACAAGTAAAAAAGAAGTGTAGATGCTACATAAAAAATGAGGATGTAATTTTCATTAAAGTAAAATGTGACCAAAATCCCTTTTCTTCTTAAAATTGAAAAATAGAATCCCTGAAAATACTAATTGGTAATTGACAGCCAAATCTTAGATTATTCAAATTAGCCCTGGTCCGACATATAAGGGAAGTTAATATTATGGCTTTTAAACATTAAGTCTTGTGGTTGAAAACATACACCTATGATAAATCGTCTCAAAATTAATTAAGAATGGCTTATCCATGTCCTTCTAGATTCTAGAAACATACTACAAAAAGAGAATGTTGAAGAGTTGATTCTTTGGAAAGTTTTATCCTATGGAACAGCATCTTTTTTTAATTAATTTATTTGTTTGTTTGTTTATTTATTTACTTATTTATTTTTAGAGATAGAGTCTCACTTTGTCGCCCTCGGTAGAGTGCCATGGCTTCACAGCTCACAGCAACCTCCACCTCCTGGGCTTAGGTGATTCTGTTGCCTCTGCCTCCCAAGTAGCTGGGACTACAGGCGCCTGCCACAATGCCCGGCTATTTTTGTTTTGCAGTTTGGCTGAGGCCGGGTTTGAACCCACCATCTTTGGTATATGGGGCCAGCACCCTACTCGATGAGCCACAGGCACCGTCCTGTTTCATATTTTTTCCATGCGAAATTGTGCCACAATTAATATCCTTCTAAATTGCTATATCTACATACTGGCACTTTTAGTTTTTTGAGATAATTGCTAGGAGTGGACATGATAGATCAAAGGATAGATTTTTAAAGTTTTAACAAATTTAGTTAAGTACTTTTCAAAAGTTTTTACCCCAGTGGAGTCTCATTTGCCATGCCCCACCACACCAGTCACCTCCCCACCACACATACCATGTGAGTTCCCACCATAAACATCCCCCTCCACCATACACACTCTCCTACTATGACACATATCAGGACATTCCTCAGCATACACTTTCTTTACAGCTATTAGTGTTGAAACATTTGGAAGTGTTTGTGAATCAAAGTTGATTATATTTCCTTGATAACTGGATTATATTTATCCCTGAATTTTTATTTTGTTTATATTTATTAGTGAATTTAAACATCTCTGCATATAATTTCTGGAGTTTTAGATTTAATCTTACCCATCTCTTCATTTCATTGGTCCATTTTTTTCTATTGGGATATTTGTTGCTTTCTCAGTTTATGGAATCGCTGTCTATGTTAAGGCTTTGTCATTTGAGTTGCAATACTTTTCTGCATTTAGCATTTGTCTTTTGAATTTGTCTTTATAGTTTTACTATAGGAAAGTTTTAATTTTAATGTAAAAATATACCTATCACCTAGTTTTTGTAGATTTGGGTTTTTAAGGCATGGTTAAGGTCTTCACACTTTCTATACAAGGTTGTATTCATGGTTCTCTAGATTTTCTTGTGATAGTTTTACTTTCATAGTTACTGGATACTTATTCATCACATACTTTAAGATCATTTTACTAATTTTTTCCTCCTCCCCAAAATGCAGTTTTAGTGAAAATACTATTTTGTACATATATTCAATCTATAATTTCTGAATTATAGAATTCTAATTATAATAATATAACTTGTATGAATTAATTTGATATGAATATAATCTTCCCATTTTATGCTTTCCATTTCAATTTTAGTTAAAATAATTATGTATATTCAATCTATAACTTTTGAATTTGAATTATAATAATGTTACATGTATAAATTAATTAATTTGATTGAATAATCTTTCCATTTTATGCTTTCTATTTGTTGAGATGTTATTTATTTTTTTTAATTAATTAATTAATTTATTTTTTAAGTTTATGGTTGGGGATTCATTGAGGGTACAAGAAACAGGTTACACTGATTGCATTTGTTAGGTAAAGTCCCTCTTACAATCGACTCTTGCCCCCAAAAGGTGTGGCACACACCAAGACCCCACCCCCTCGCTCCTTCCCTCTCTCTCCTCTTCCTCTCCCCAACCCTCCCTCCTTTCTCTCTCTGCTCTCCCCTTCCCCCACCCCCACTGTGTCATTAATTGTCACTAATTGTCCTCATATCAAAAGATATCATTTATTTTAATAATATTTCATAATTTCTGTGCCTTTCTTGTTAAATTTATCCCCAAGTATTTTGCTGTGGTAAGTGGCATACACTTTCCTGTCTCTATTTCAGAGTGCTTATTCTCATAGTTTAGGAAATCTTAATTTGTACATATCTGGTCATTCACCCAAAAATATCTCCAGTCAGTGTTTAAAAATAGGTTTTCTTAGGATGTTCGTGTCTTCTTTCCTGCTCCATCAATGTTCATTTCCGTATCCTTATACTCACTAACTTGCCAGCCTGCGGGCCTTTACAATGGCAGACTCCTCTCCCCACAGGAGCACAGAGGTTGCCAAGAGGGCACAGGCGCAGGGAGCTCAGGTAATTTAAGAGCCATAAGATCCAGGTCTCCAGCTCCCAGTTCTTAAAGCCAGCACAGCTGAGAACATGACTTGTAAGCTGTCCTCTTCATTACATTTTCACAATCTGTTTTCCATACTTGAAGAATAAAAGCAAACCCCAAACCATGCTAATTCCTGCTATACTACCTTAACTCCAACATGTAAGAACAATGACCAAACTTGAAATACAGATATTGATTTTGACGTAGTGTATGGTTCTCACGAGGGCCAAATCCCTTCACAAATCAGGTAATTTCTGTTTCTTTGGTTCCAAAAAAATTAAAGAAGGACCTAATGGAATTGTCATCTAAATTTATAACGAGAATTATAATTAATAATATCATTATATATTATTTTTTAAAATAACACTATTATCAAAAAGTTATGCCAGTAATTTTCATTGTCTGTTTTCTGCTTCTATAACTGAATACCACTGGGTAATTTAAAAAGAAAAGAGATTTATTTGGCTCGCATTTCTAAAGACAAAAAAATCCAAGATTGAGGGGGGATGGCGTCAGTGAATCGCAGCACACAGAAGGCACCACATGGCTGTGAGCACACCTCACAGTGTGAGACGGAGAAAGGGTGTCAGGCCCAACTCACCCTTTATCCAGGACCCACATCCACAAAAACTAGCCCAAGCCCTGGGAGTCCACCCTCACTGACTAATCCCACCTCTCAATACTGTTATAATGGCAATGAATTTCAATGTGAGTTTTGGAGGGGACATTTAAACCATAGCAATAATTTTTATTATATAATTTTATATATACATATATATATATGTTGTTTATTTTGTTCTTTATTATGTTGTTTTGCAAATAGATAACTTATGATTTTTTGGGCCTCTATCTCAGAAGGACTATAAAAGAATCTGGTTACATTGACATAAAATGCCTCCTTCTACCCCTCTCCAGATGTTTATAAGAGTCAGATTTCTTAGTACCTATATCTATAACAAATCACACTATAATAGAATTAGATATTCAACGTACGTCATTCTATCAATAAGAAACCTGGACTGATTTTTGAAAGTCTCATCCATCTATTGAGATGCATTTCAAATAAAACTTTACTTTTATGTTTAGTAAGCTAAAAAATTAACAATATATTAAAAATTTTGATCAATTGTCTGCTAATGATTATAATAACTCAGTGAAAAATTATTTAGTAAAGCCTTGTGCTTACATAAAACAAAACTTAAAAATTATATATAAATTTTTATTGCAGAAAAATGTTATTATATATATAAATACAATAATTGAGCCAGGTGTGGTGGCTCACACCTGTAGTCCCAGCACTCTGGAAGCCAGGGTGGGTGAATTGTTTGAGGCCAGGAGTCTTGAGACCAGCCTGAGCAAGAGCGAGACCCCATCTCTACAAAAAAATAGAAAAACTAACCAGGTGTGTTGGAAGGCACCTGTAGTCTCAGCTACTTGGGAGGCTACGGCAGGAGGGTTGCCTGAACCGAGGAGTTTGAGGCTGGTGTGAGCTGTGATGACACCAGTACACTCTATCTAGCCTGGGTGACAGAATGAGACTCTGTCTCAAAAAAAATAATAATAGTGATACATTACTATAAGATCTTTTGAATAAATGGAATGAAAGTATGTTTTGAAAGTTAAGAATAAATACTACATAATGTCTGACTATTAAACTGCTTGTTGATTTTCTTTAATGAATTATAGTAAGTTTCAAATTACTGTACTATTTAGATTCTTTTATCCAAAAAAAAAATATATATATATATATAAAATTGTTTAATTTAAATAACTGTTATGTGAACTATATTAAAAAGTATTCTCCTTGCAGCAATTTAAGCTTTGCTGCATTGAACAATTTTAGGTGTCAATTTGAAAATATACAGCAAGAAGAGTATCCACTGTGTAAAAATTATCTTAGGGATATACAGGAAGTAAGAACATAATCATTGTCTTGGGGGCCACAGGCTTTGTAATTGCGGTATTTTAAAATGGCTTTTGGAAAGGGATGTTGTCATGCTTTCCATACATGTGCTTGAAAGGCTTTGAGTTAATTACATATCAGTATTTCACGTCACACAGATAGAGTAGTTATCATTTCCTGTACTTGGTGCAACTTGCGGATCTATCCAGATATACCTCTTGATTTAAAGCATGATTAAATAATGATAATCCTGTCAACTATAGTGATTTAAAATATTTGCTTAGCAAGGGCAGGTGTTGGCCTTTTTGTGTATTTTAATAATATATATTATTTTTTCTAAATCTCCCCCCCTTTCTTTGCAGGTAACAGAAATGAGTATAA
Organism: Perodicticus potto; assembly: GCA_963574655.1. Taxonomy (NCBI): domain Eukaryota; kingdom Metazoa; phylum Chordata; class Mammalia; order Primates; family Lorisidae; genus Perodicticus; species Perodicticus potto. Next base: position 5,056 of record CAUYRH010091401.1, on the reverse strand, counting down.
GCTCTATCCTGAACTGCCCAGCTATCATGAGAGAGTTGGTAAATAAAGAAAATCTATATTTTAAAAATGATTCATATCCACCTAATAATAGCAAACTTTTTAGTAAATAGAACAGGTTGGGTGAATCTCTCAGCACTACTTTGATCTATAGCATATCCACATTTTTTTGAGAAGTATTTATTTTAAAAATGCTATGGGCTCGGCGCCTGTGGCTGAAGTGGCTAAGGCGTCAGCCACGTACACCTGAGCTGGCGGGTTCGAATCCAGCCTGGGCCCGCCAAACAACAATGATGGCTGCAACCAAAAAACGGCTGGGCGTTGTGACGGGTGCCTGTAGTCCCAGTTACTTGGGAGGCGGAGGCAGGAGACTCGCTTGAGCCCAGGAGTTGGAGGTTACTGTGAGCTGTGATATCACGGCACTCTACCCAGGGTGACAGCTTGAGACTCTGTCTCTAAAAAAAAAAATGCTATGCTTTCGTTCTCTTATTTGCTTTTAATTTAAGATAACCATGATGCTAGGAGGCTTGAGGGTCATGGCTGTCCCAGTAGGCCCCTGAGCTGGGCTGTGCTGCTCTAGCAGCCTGGCCTTGTCCCAGGAGCACAGGATTATTCGAAGACTAGTTCAAAAGCTTCTGGGTAGTGTAATGGGAATGGAATGTTAGTTTGTTCATTTTTAATTAAAGTTTAATCCTTATTGCATTTTCTTTGCTTTTAGCCCTATAAACTTTTTAAGAAATTTTATTTTTCAAGTTCATGTTTTGCTATTGTGAGGAACTGCTTCACAATAAAACTTGCTAAGATCTTTTTTAGTGAAAATAGTCCTTCAACCTGTCTTACTTAAATATTGTCTAGAAATTTTCCTTGAAAGAATTAAGCAATTATTTACAAATGTGAATTAGACACAAATTGAGGGCAAAGGTTAAACATGGGGGCTGCCTTGTGCTTCCAAGGAGCTGTGTGGAGTCTCTGGACAAGACCCCCTCAGTGCCTGCTACACACCTAGTTGTGGCAACCACAGAGGCCTCTTCTAAACATTGCCTCTGGCCCCTGTGGTGGGGACTGGCCTGGCTGGGTGGGCTTGCAAGGTGGCTTCCTGCTCATTTATCCTGACACACGCCTGCAGGGTATGTGGCCCTCAGAGCTATGGATCCCCAACAGGTTGGCTAGGAAAACATAGGTACCAAAATTAGGTCAACCCCCACCCACCACTACAGTGCATCTGGCAGCCCCACCAAGGCTGAGATGTTCCTCCTGAAATGTGCATGGGGCTGGAGTTGGCTGCACACAGGTTACATTGTGGATTACATTGTGCAGGCTCCGAGAGAAAATGTACTGGTAGTGAAACTCCTTGCTCACTAGGAGCCTGAGGCAGCACTAGCTGCCAAATGCTGATTGTAATCTCACTGTGCTTCCTGATTTGAGTTAAACTTGAATATTATAATGGAATGGCCAATTGCCTCAAAAATCCTTCAGATATTTTAAAGCACAGGGATAGAAAATTTAAAGGCATATGTCACTCAGCAGGAAAGGCACATGAAAGCACCCGTTTTAGCACCTCAACTGGGCCCTGGGGGTGGGCAGTGTTTGTTTTCCAGAAGTGGGGGGGGGAGGGGGGTTCCTAGAAGAGTACATAGCTCTTTGGCGTACTTTTTTTTTTTTTAAGTATTTTTTTATGGGCATTAAACTTCTCCTTATGGAAATTTTCTCTAATACTTACATTAAAGAGGGACATTTAAGTCCTTTGGAGCTCTTTGGCACGGTGCTGACTGCCCTGGGTGGTGTCTGGCTCACCCTACTGGCTTCACCCCTCTGATTTCAGGTGGGTGAATTTACAACAGCCAAACCCCAGACTCCCCTGTGCTTCACCCAGGAGGTGGAGTGGCTTATCTGACTAGTTAGCTGCTGAGGAGCTTGACACAAGGAGCCTCCTCCTCAGCCCCAGGAAAAGAGGAGGTCAGTTGTGCCTGGCAGCCCTTGCCCAGCCGGCCACCTGCCCGGCCTCAGCCCTGTTTCATTTGGAGCCTGCAGCTCGAAGGACATTAAGCTGCAGCTACATGTGAGGGCAGGGATTCGTCCTCTCTCTTTTTTCAGTTCAGAATATGTCTTCCTCTAATTATAAATCATGCAATATATTTCTAAAATAAGTAAAGACAAATTGAATTAGCAGGGATTTCCAGGATCAGCTGCATCAGATGTCTGCATCATCTGTACAATCTGGATAACATGGTAATGCAGGAAAATACACTAATCTGCCTTGAAAACTCTCCTGGTGAAGGGGAGTGCTCTGATGAATCTAAGTGTAGTCACTTGCAAACATGACGCTCATGAACAATGCCAGCACTCACTGAGGACAGGCTCTCTGGATTCGCATCTCCCCCTCCACCGTGAGTGCTGTGACCTTGGACCAATTCCTGGAAAGGTCTGAGGCTCGGACAGGTGGGCGCCCAAGACCTGTGCCACATTGGTTGCCGCTGTTCTCACTGTGGTCAGCCGATGTACACAGAGTGGCAAGGGCTGTGCCTTCAGAGCCTTCCCAGGGGCACCAGCCTTGTCACTTTCTGCTTCCTGCTGTCCTGCAGCAGGTCTGCAGACCAGAGCTCCCGCAGGGCCTGCATCCAAAGGTCCTAAATGTAATTATTGAGGACATTTTCAGGGCCAGTTTTCTTTTTTAGCATTAGCTTACATTCCTCTGATCTGACGACGAGGAAGCGTGGTACAGGTGCTTGCTGAACGGCACTCATTGCAGTGTCAGCCGCCCTTCACAGTGTGTGTGGGAAGGACTGCTTACTCATGTGTCAGCAGTTCAAAAAATTTTTTGTGACATTCTTTTAACCTTTATAGCTTAACATTGATAGACTAACAGTAAATATAGTATAAAATATAAAAATATGGAGAAATTCTTTGTTTCATAGAAAAAACTCATTATACTAGTAATATCTCTGATGTAATTATATTGGTTATTATTAGGATTATTTAGAACGCAGAGAACCAGATGGCACATACTTTATAGAAAGACCTGTAGCACCATCTTGTGTGAGCTACAAATTCAGTGTTTTCAGTTGATGTGGTTTAATTAAGTATTGACTAAATTTATTTCTTACTGACAGCTTAAGTTCAATTTTATTACTATTATAGTGAGTGTTATGGGTTCAAAATGGAGCTGGTTCTAGAGTTTGATTGTTGATGCTTTCTGTATATCTGGACTTTGATGCATTTAATATCTAATTGCCTGATTTATGCAAAAAAATTATGATTCACAGAAGACTTAGACTCCATGTAGCTAAGTGCACAGAAAGTGTTCATTTCTTTATATTTTTATGATGTTACACAGTTTATGATATTTAGTGTCTTTTATTTATGTTAAGTACTCAGTTCTCAAACTGTTTCCTCTGAATACCACACATTAGGTCACACGCTGTGCCAATGCTTTGTTAAATGTATGTAGAAATGAAGCTAGGGAGGAATCATGTCTGCTGACAAAATAACAAGATATACCTGAGCTGGAAGCCCCCAGACCAGTGAGTGGAGCAGGGTTTCTGAGTTGAATCTTTTATGACACAGTCATAAACACAGACTTCAGTTTTTCTCCAATGTCTATAATTCATGGAAGATGTCAACAACTGTCTTGGTCCATCTGGGCTGCTATAACCAAGCACTATAGACTGGGAGGCTTATACACAATAGAAATTTATTTCTCACAGTTTTGCAGGCCGGAAGTCTGAGATGTGTGGGACTCACTGGTGCAGGCTCAGCTTCTCTGCCCAGACGCTATCCTCTGCCATGTCCTCCCAGGGGGCAAAGGCCAGGAGCCCCCTTCCACTGCTACCTCAGGGCACTGGGGGGCAACAAACATTCAGACCATGGCAATGACTATTCTACTAAAATGGAAAAAATAGGCTCAGCGCCTGTGGCTCAACGGGCTAAGGCGCCATCCCTGTACACCTGAGCTGGTGGGTTCGAATCCAGCTTGGGCCCACCAAACAACGATGGCTGCAACCAAAAATGGCCGGGCATTGTGGCAGGCGCCTGTAGTCCCAGCTACTTGGGAGGTGGAGGCAGGAGACTCGCTTGAGCCCAGGAATTGGAGGTTGCTGTGAGCTGGGATGCCACGGCACTCTATCCAGAGTGACAGCTTGAGGCTCTGTCTCAAAAAAAATAATAAAATAAAATAAACATAAAATGGAAAAAATATGGATAAATACTAGTATCTTATAGATTGTTCAAAATTTAAAAAGTTATGACCATAAACATTCGCTGAATATTCAACTATATATTACAATAATGCGCAAGTCCAACTTAGGTGGGTTTGGGAGATGGTATTGCCAAATGTTTGCACTTTCCAAAGGAGAAAAATGTAAATTTAATAATGTTATGAAAATTGGCCCAGCGCCCATAGCAGAGTGGTTACAGCGTCAGCCACATACACCGAGGGTGGCGGGTTCAAGCCTGGCCCAGGCCAGCTGAACAACAAGGACAACTGCAACAAAAATTAGCTGGGCATTGTGGTGGGCATCTGTAGTCCCAGCTACTTGGGAGGCTGAGGCAAGACAATCACTTGAGCCCAGCAGTTGGAGGTTGCTGTGAGCTGTGATGCCATGGCACTCTACCAAGGGCGACATAGTGAGACTCTGTCTCAAAAAATAATAACAATATTAATGTTAAGAAAATTATACAGACATGTGGAGGGGGGGGTTCTGCTGGCTCCCAGGGCATCAGCAGGGCAAATGCTAAGTGGTTGATTTTTGTCTTATCTACACACTCCCAATTTTTCCCCTAAAAATTGTGACTAATTTATATTTTTCATTGTTGTTTTAGGCAATTCAAATCTGCCAGTAGAAGTGACAGCGCTCTATTCGTTTGAAGCACAGCAGCCAGGGGATTTGAATTTTCAAGCTGGAGACAGAATCATAGTTACTTCAAAAACAGATTCACATTTTGATTGGTGGGAAGGAAAGCTACGAGGTCAAACTGGCATTTTTCCAGCCAACTATGTAACAATGAATTAAAGTTCATGCCACTTTCTTCTTTGAGAATTACACACACACAAAAATTCTAC
>CAUYRH010091400.1:0-20945 GCA_963574655.1 Perodicticus potto | reverse complement strand
GGCTTCCCATACAATCGGAGATATTTTTATCCACCTGATTAATGTAACATTCATGATATTTTCTCATTTACTATGTGAAAACAATTTTGATCCGTATTTAGAAGATTTCTCCTGACCCTTCACATATGCACCACAAGTGTTGTAAGTCTCTCTCCCTGCCATACTCATTTCCTCAGACATACGTGCTTATAAATAAGGTCATTTTGATATTCTGGGGAGACTTATTAACAGATGAGTGAAAGGGATATTTGAGTAGATATTATTTATCTATGCTATATACAAAATAGTAAGCAATTCAGTCTAGAAAGTTTTTGTTGGTTTTCCTTTCCTACACTGTGGAAAGAATCATATAATAGCATTTCAAGGAAGAAATGAAATGTGGCGCAGTAGCTGTGATCACAGACTTTGCTTCTAGACTGCCTTAGTTCAAAACAGAGACCTGACATTTATTACTTTGTTATTGATGTTGAGTGAGTTTCTTAACTATTTTCTGCCACATTTTTCTTATCTGTGAGATGGAGGTGATAAAAATTTTAGCTGACAAATTTGTTTTGAGGATTAAATGAGCTAACCGTTATAAGGCAGTTAAATAATACCTGATGCAGTGTATTATAAAAAAGTTCTATTACTTTGAAATTCTACAAGACTGGAGTTCCCATAAATGTAGTATTACTTCAGTGTGCCTTGCAGATGAATTGATGTTAGATCTCTTTGACGAAGTAAAATTTCATTGGCTTTTCTTCTTTCCTTTTTTTTTTTTTAGAGTCTCACTTTGTCACCCTCAGTAGAGTGCTTAGTGTCATAGCTCACAGCAACTTCAAAATCTTGGGCTCAAGTGATCCTCTTGTTGTAGTCTCCAGAGTAGCTGGGACTATAGGTACCCGTCATGACACCCAGCTATTTTTTAGAGATGGGGTCTCACTATTGAACTCCTGAGCTCAGGCAATCTACCTGCCTTGGCCTTGCAGAATGCTAGGATTACAGGCATAAGCCACCACACCTGGCCTCACTGATTTTTCTGTCCAAATTTTGAGTAATTGTATAAAATGTATTATTTAATTCAGCATATTTTACTATTATTCTGAAGGCTTTTCTAACTTGAATATTTTCATTACTTATTAAAACTAGGCCTTCTCATTTTTAAAATTGCGATAAGAACATATAACACGAGATCTACTTTAATTTTTATGTATATAATACATTATTGTTGACTATAGATATATAATATTGTACAGAAGGGCTCTATGGACCTTCCCATTCTTTAAACATTTCTTTTATGCAGGAATGTTCGTATGTGCATATATATATACATGTACACATACATGTATATATGCCCATGTACATATGTACATGTCTATGTACATCACATATGAGTTATATATGTGTAAATATGTATATGTGTGTGTGGTGGTGTATGTGTGTGTATCTATAGAGAAAGTCTCTTATATGTCTGACTACCAGTCAGACTTAATGTTGACTGTAAATGTGAAATTAAATTCTATATTTGACCTATCTCACAATGTTTTATCAGCTTAACTGGAATCATGTGGATTAAAAGTTTCTGTCTTAATTCTTTGCACACTGAATGCATTTAAAGAGGATATTCATTCACTTTAAAGAAGGAAAGAACACCATGGGCATTTTGTTTAATAACAATTTTATATTTTCTTTTACCACAGAAATCCTTACTTTTAGGTCTTACATTACATTTGACTTTTGTGTTTCTAAATATCAAATAAACGTAACTCAGAGTTTGGTGAAGCAAAGCAATACAAATCATTTCCAAAGACATTAATTGTGGTTTAAGGATTTCATGACACATGTCAACACATTTCCTCATTCAACAGCTGTTTAGGTCATTGTTATGTAAATTGTGTGGTTGCTAGAAGATGCTGGACATCCTTGGTTCATCCTGATTGGTAGCCAGTGAAGTCAGAAATGTTTAGTTAATCCGAGAAAGTATATGCATGCGAACTTTTGGCCTTATTTATTTATTTAGTTTTACAATCACTAAATGTTTAATAGTGATTAGTTATTCCAGGATGTGCATTTCAGGAAGATTACTGCCTCAGGTGGTGGAAATCCTAATATGTGGCTGAGAACCAGTTGTGCAATCCCTTAGGAATGTCCTGCATCTTATATTGAGACACTTTGGAAAGAAGTTGCTGTACCTTGAAATGTAGATTTATTAGTATGAACCACAAATTCAGTCTTTTCTCAAATCTCAATTCAGAGGAACCATCAAAAAAGAATTAGCAGGGGTTATGACATTTTGGTATTCTGTATTTTAAAAAGCTTTGTGAAGGAGCAGTGCTTCGGTGAGAAAGTTTCTCTGGCATAATAGACAAATAGATACGTAAATGTGAAATTATGCCTTATTCACCACACCTCAAATTATTTCACTTTTTTTTTTAAGGTTTGAAAGAGTTTTATCCTAACATGGAAAATTATGCTATACAACACACAACTGACATACTATGTGTGCTCTATAAGTGGTAACTTTCATTGGTTGTTGCTGTGTTTACTCTTTATCAGTTTGTATATTCTCCAAATATGACAATATATAATTCTGCTCCCAATAGTCAACCATTTCTCTTCTTCTCCCACTCTGCCTGTCGTCCCTCTCCATCTCAATCCTACTGGGTTCTGCCTACTTACCTTCCCCTGAGTTAGGATATTTCTTTTCTCATGTTCTTACCTAATAATAATAATATCTAGTATAAAAGAACATTTTGTTTTTAATTCCATGGGGTTTAGATGTGAAATTTTCACTATGACTTTTAATCTTGAAGCCTCTGTATCCTTTGATTACATTTTCACTCCAATGCATTTTACATTCCTCTTCCCTTACCTTCCTGGCTTTATCTCCAACCAAAAGCACCCTTTTCTCAGATTTATCTATAAGTAGCATAGAGTAAACATGGACTAACTCTAGGATCACTACTTTCCATTTGCTTTTCTTTTATCTTTCTTTGTTTCAACAAAGCAAGACTGAATAGATCAGGAAATAAAAATGCTCATGTAGTTATTGTGGTTGCACATGTTTTGTCTAAAGGTGGTGAGAAAATCTGTATCTGCCAAACAATTTGGATAAAGTAGCAAAAAGTTTCTTGAAGAATAAGCTAATATGTAGGCCCATCCTCTGCCAAAGGCAGATTGTGAGCTCTTATTGAACAATGACTGAATCTGATTCATCCTTATACGTGTTCCAATACCTGAAGTAGAGCCTCACACACTGTAGATACCTTGGAAAGTGGAAAAGTGAATGAATTGATTAAGTTTGGGGCATAATGATAGAATGCCACACTATTTCTGCTAAACTAATAAACTGAATTGACTCTATCATATTTCTCTTAACAAAGAGAAAGTTGCATGCCTTCTTCATAGCATATTCCCTTGTCATAGTTTAGTTAGTGATAATTTCTGAAATTTCCACATGGTTTATAACGTTGCACAGTCAAATAGAGTCATTAGCTTAGAATTGACATCAAAAATGCTAGACCAGTAAAACAGAGAAATATGTTTCCAGAACAGACTAATTAGATCCGTCTTTGGTAATCTAAACATTAAACTTGGAAAATGTTTGACCAACAGCCAGAGAATGAGAGTTAGGCTGTATATCTTAGAATGTATTTGATTTCTATTGGTTACTGATGTCAAACAATGGAGACCCTAGGACACTAGGAATAATGTTGGATTTAATTTAAAACCACCACACAGCAGTCTGTACTGCCAGCTATTGCAATGGAAATTTATTTAATTTTGTTCCTCAGAAAGCTTTTATTTACCTAGGATATCTTCCAATCATGTGAGATTATTTAGATAGGTTTTGTAGGAATACACACAGCTATTGTTCAATCAATGAAGTTCCTGGTTTTATTTTTCTTGTGAATTGTTGATGACAGCATTCAGAAATCTTGGTGTTAGGTTTCCCCAATTCTGAAATTGCTCAGAATTTTAAACTTTAATTTAGAGAAATGAGGGAAGGAAATGTATGATTTCATGCCCAGTGGACTTCAGTGTGAATCTTTAACCAGGTTTAGTTTGGAATTCTTAAATGTCATTTCATTTGCTGCATTTTGGATTTAAGTCAAATGGTTGTATGTAGCCCTCCGAAGTTTTCCTACTAACTGAATAGTACCTAGTGAGAAGACAGGAGTTATGGTGCTATTTATTTATTTTTTAATGATAGTATATTGATATTCAATAATTGTTCCACTTTATAAATTTTTCTTTGTATTTTTAAGGTAGCCTATACTATCAGTGTCAGTAGGGAATGTTGAATCATTTATCTAATAGCAGTAAGGGGGTCATAAAATGATTTAATAATGGTGTTTTATTATATCTAATTTGCAACCAGTATCCTGGATTTAGATGGGCACAATACCAATCGTAGTCTACATGAACATCACCCTCATCTCCTCCTTAGCAGAACACAAGCACAATGGCAAAGGTGCCCAGGGGCTGTGCAAAGGGAAAATATTTTAACCAGTAAAGGTATGTAGGGGGAGAGGGGAGTTTTATTATGAACATGCAATTAGCAGTAAGGAGCTTATATGTTTTGGGATATATTTATCAGGTGAGCTTGAGCCGTACTGCTTTTACTAAACATAATATTTATAACAAAAAAATGTTGCTTTTGAGGACATGGCAACCTGTTTGCTCTCCAAAGCTAGCTGTTCAGATCACTTTATGAAACTGGACATGTTTCACCCTTTTGCTATGCATAAGTCTTGTTCTTGTATCTGATTAAACCAAAACAAAGACATTCTCTTTCCATATCTAAACATATGTGGGTAAGAAAATGTCATTATTAATATTCATGTGAGACTATGTGTAAGGGTGAAGGAAATGAGAAAAAGAGAATGGAAATGACCCATGGTTTTCCAACCCCAAGGTCCCTGAGCTGGAGGTAAAGAGCACAGGAGAGAGAGTCACAGCAGAACAGCTGATCACAAAGGCTGGGATGGATTGCTGATAGGCAGGAAATGATGAAGCCTGGCTGGATCCCAATAGGAAAACAAAACAGGAGAAAACTCTTGCTGGTACTGATATTGGAAGGACTAGCAGAAAACAAAGCAGCTGCAAAGACAGAAAGAAACAGACCTTCTCCTCCCCAATAGGAAATTGCAGGTGTATTTCATTTTAGCACTAGTTCCTAAAACATTGGTCATCATTACCATCAGCTTATAAGCAGTTCAGAAGTTAATCATTTGCGAGAGACACAGGGGGAGTATCTGACTTTCAGAAAGGAGAGTGAGTCTACTAAGGGGCTTGGGAGTGAAGTGGAAACAAATCAGATCCACTACCTGGGTTTTAATAAGTGAAGAAAAGCACACAAGGTAGCTTTAAAAATAAAATGTTTGAAAGGATTTCTGAATTTCCTGGGTAAATAGATATATTGATTTATTTGCTTTTTACTTGCACCAATTATTAGAAGGAAACTGCATTATAATATGTCAGATTTTGCCACTTTCAGACAAAACTAGATTGGATTACAACATACTTTTGTAACTTCATAACATCATTACTAAGATGATTACTGTATTTACATGTGAAAAAACCTCTCTAGTACAAGGCAGAGCTACCCTCTGCTGTTAAACTCAGGATAATGGTTAACTTCGGGGGGGGGGGGAGAAGTAATGGTGAGGAAGAGGTCTATGACTCTAGGATATGGAGAATATTCTGCTTCTTAATCTAGGAGCTTCCTTATACAGATAGATTGAGCTTCTGGCAATTTATCCAGTGTTATGTTTAACGTGTGCATTTTTTTGTATTTTACATTTGAACAAAACATTTTGAAGCAACAACTCTAGGGAGGAAAGACTTGGGAAAATCATTTCAAATGTTTAAAATATATGGGACAATAACATGGGATCCAGAAGTTACTTAAATCAGAAACTTCTTGAAGAAGATGGCATTGTTTATTTCTAGATTTCAACTGCATCAGGGAAACAACCTCATGCAAACACATTTTCTGCTTTTTTTTAGAAATGAATTATGGTTCCCAAGTCAATCCAAAATTGGCTTAATACATCCTATATTGTTTTAATATAGGTTATTTCTGATAGGCTTTTGAACATTTATTTTGGTTGTAGTAATATAAACAGCTCAGTTAAAACTATGGAACTGTTTTATCATTTTGATAAACTAGGAGCTCTTCATTAGCTTAGAAGCTTCAAAATTATGCTCCATAATGGAAGTTAGACTAAATGCTAATCAATAGGTTTTGATGTGGAAATGTTTTTATTTAACCAATTGTTATCTATCCTTTATAATACAAGGTGTTGAGGGTTTGTTTCTCCTTTTGAAATAAATTGATGTTAGGAGGCAAATAAGGATGGGCTCGGTGCCATATTAGGTGATGACTAAGTGTGTGTGTGTGTATTTGGGTAGGCTGGTAATTTGGGGGGAAGGACGAAGGCCATTTACCTCTTTCTTCCCCATGCAGTTGCCTTTTGGTTATTCCATACTTTCACTTTGTACATGAAGAACCCATAGACATTTGCAGTTGGGCAAGATTCATGCTGGAAGAGTAATGCTAATTCTCCCTATCACAGCAGATTTCACGGATGGGTATATGAATCAGGTGCAGTCCTGACTTCCATTCTCTTTACTGGAATACTGGGTGTCCATAAAGTTCATGTACAATTTAAATATTGGTGTGGGTTTTTCTCCCTTCATTAAAAAATCCTAGATGGAGGGAAAAATGACAGGGATCTAGGTTGGTAACACGTCTCTGTTATTATTAATCTCAGAAGGGACTATACCTAATGTTGTGCTATGAGAAAAAGAAGTGGATAAACTAATATGTTGAATGACCTTACAGTGAAATCTTGAAAGGAAAAATGGAATCGCTTAGAATAAGTATTCTAAATGCCATTTTGATAACGAAAAGTTACTATTATAAGTTAAAAACTTGTTTTACATTTTACTAATTCTCAGTACTCACTTAAATTCTCACCATTTCTTTAATAATAAACAGTTTGAAAGTCTTGTTCAAATGTTCTGTAGGCCCACAGACTAAATTAGAGCCAATGTGCAGCCAACATTTTGAGTTACATAAACTGTACTGAAGATGGTTCCCTTAACTTCTTAAACCCAGGTCAGGTAATGGAACACAAACTTGCATCTCAAATCACCATCCAAAAATGAGATATAAAGATAACGATTCCAATAATTTGAATAGAGTAATGTAAAATTTTCCTCCTTGGGTATTGTGGATCACTATTGTGGTAGAATTGTGTCTGTTTTAAATAATCCTGTGGTAACAAAAAGTAGACTTCTTGTTTAAAGAGGAGGAGAAACGACCATGGGAGAGTTTTACTTCAGATTCGACATTTACCTTGCATATATTGATGCCAGTGAATAACAACCAGTGAATAACAACTCAGTATTGGAAAAGATAATGAATCTAACTGATATGAATAGGCTAACCCACATGTTCAGATTCCTGTAGACAAAAAACCCCCATAAGAAGGAGGGATCACCCAGCATGTCCACTTACAGTTAGCCCTGAGAAACATGTGCGCTCTCATAATTTCCACAGTAATTTAATGGCGGGTTTAGAGATGCATAGCAGCCTGGGGTGGAGAGAACTGAAAGCATGTGCTTTTTGAATAGGATGTCAGGCTGCAAACCTATGCATCATAATTCAGTTAGGCACACAGTTACAAAGCTTATTGTTTTCTGGTTAGGTTGTCTAGCAAAAAAAAAGGAACACCTGACATAATGTTATGATATATCCTTGTGAAAGAAGGTGAAGGAAGATAAATTATGTGAGCAAATGTTAATTCTAAAGTTGACACATCACTGAAAAGGCGTGGTGCTTCATTAAAGGCTTGGATTCTAGAAAAGCTTATAGATTATATGCTTCAGAAATGTAGGTTCTTCAGTGCCTAGCTATATTGCAACACCAGAGACAATGCCCTAGCCCATAGTAAGTATTGGATAATTGTCTGGAATCAACAAATAGCTGGATTTAATATAGCAGGTACTTTTGTAAGCACAGCCTAATGGGGAGTCATATATTAAAGTTTTTTTTGGTTTGTTTGTTTGTTTGCTTTTGCTACTGGGGAAATTTAAGCTAAGAGTTCTATTGAAATGTAAGCACTAAGTTTGCTAGGTGACAGATTGGGGAAGATAAATAAGCAGGAAAGTAGAAGGCCTAGAGGCATGAGAAATGGACGGTGAAGGCAGGTTATTTTTTAAAGCATACGAAGGCTTTTAGAAGCGGATGGGGAGAGGCAAAAGAGTGGGAGTAGAAGAGCCTGGGTGGTCAGAGAGGGGCCAGTGATCAAAAAAATAGAAAATAGAAAAATAGAAAAAATAACCAGCAATTTCCCATTCTTCTATCACCATACCTATTTCCCTCCCTTCCCACTCCTCCACTTACATCTCTGCCCTTAAATTTTCAGTTCCATTCTGTTACTGCAGAATGGCTGGACTGTCTATTTTCCTGTGATGGGCATCCTTTCCACTTGTATTTTTTTTTAATTTCAGATATATATGAGGGTACAAACCATTAGGTTCAAAAGTTTGCATTTGTTAGGTAAAGTTCCTGTTGTAGTTGTGTCCTGCACCCAGGAGGTGTGCCACACACCCTTACATTGTGCCCATTAGGTGGGAGCACATCAATCCCCATTCTCATCCCCTTTTCCCCTCCTCCTCCCCTCAACTTGAATTGAATTGAGTTTTTCCCTCTTGTGGGCATATATTAGTTCATCTACTGGTTTCAAATTAGTATTGAGTACATTGGATACTTGCTTTTCCATTCCTGTGATACTTTACTAAAGAGCATATTCTCCCACTCTGTCCAGGTTAATACAAAAGATGTAAGGTAGTCATCTTTTTTATGGCTGTATAGTATTCATGGTATACCTATACAACAGTTTGTTAATCCATTCATGAGTTGATGGGCACTAAGGTTGTTTCCATGTCTTGGCAATTGTAAATTGAGAAGCAATAAACAATCCAGTGCATACAATCACCAAAAATGTGGAAACAGCCTAAATGCCCACCAAACCAGGAATCATTAATAAGCTGTGGTATATGTATACCATGGAATAATTATAATAATTTAATTCAGCCATTAAAAAAGATGGATACTTTACATCCTTTGTATTAACCTGGACAGAAGTGGAACACATTATTTTTAGTAAAGCATCACAAGAATGGAGAAGCAAGAATCCTATATACTCGATTCTGATATGAGGACAATTAATGACCTAGCACATGGTAGGGGGTGGGGGAAGTGGATAGCAGAGAGAGGGAAGGAGGAGGAGAGGTCAGGGAAGAGGCGAGCAGAGAGAGGGAAGGAAGGAGGGGGTGGGGGTCATGGTGTGTGACACACCTTTGGGGATGGGACACAATTATAAGAGGGACTTTACCTAACAAATGCAATCAGTATAACCTGGTTCTTGGTACCCTCAGTGAATCCTCAACAATAAAAAATAAATAAATAAACAATCTAGTGCAAACGTCCATATGACAAAACGATTATTTTTTTCTCCCAAGAAGATGCCTAATAGTGGGATTGCAGAATCAAATGGAAAATCTATTTTGAGTTCTTTGAGGATTTTTCCATACTTCTTTCCAAAGAGGCTGTATTAGTTTGTAGTCCTACAACAGTGTTAACGTGTTCCCTTCTCTCCACGTCCACACCAGCATCTGCAGCTTTGGGACTTTGTGATGTAGGCCATTCTCATTGGGGTTAGCAGGTATTCAGGATGGTTTTCATATTCATTTCTCTGATGATCAGGGATGATGAGCATTTTTTCATATGTTTGTTGGCTATTGATCTATACTCTTCAGAGAAGGTTCTGTTCACATGTCTTGTCCAGGGGTAGGTGTGATCATTAACTCTTTTTTGTTGTTGTTGTTAATTAATTTGACTTATCTTTAGATTCTAGTTACTAACCCTTTGTCAGATTTGTAACAGGCAAATATCTTTTCCCATTCTGATGGTTGTCTATTTGCTTTATTTGTGTTCTTAGCTGTGCAGAAGCTTTTGAACTTAATTAAGTCTCATTTGTTTACTTTTGTTGTTATTGCAATTGCCAATGAAGTCTTCTTCATAATATCTTTCCCCAGACTGACATCGTCAAGTGCTTTTCCCATGATTTCTTCCAGGATCTTTATTCCCCTTGTATTCTAAATCTTACTACTGCTCATTAACTTAAGGATAATGCTTTAGGAATTTTTCCCTGTATCCTGTATCATAACTTTTAATTTCTCCACTGGCTGGACTCATTCCTAGCAGGCCAAAAGTGTTGCATAATATTGTCCACCTTATAAAAATTCTCTTTTTATCACTTGTCAACACTCCAGCCATTGCCCCATTACTTTTCTCTGCTCTATAGCAAATGTCCTCAAAATGATATTGAAAATAAGACCGCTTCCAAGTCCTCTTACTGATTTATCTCACAAACTCTTTCTTCTATTTGGATATGCCTGTACCAAATGAGATCTTCTTAACCCCAACAATGACATTCACCATTTTAAATTCAAAACCAGTCTTAGTCCTTATCTCATTTGATCAGTCTGCAGTATAACATTATTGTAATTTTTTTTTTAAATACTGGTTTTCGTGACACCACTTCTTAGTTTTCCTCCTATCTCATCTGCCATTTACTTTGGGTTTTCTTTGTCAGCTCCTTCTAATGTTCTTAATGTGTAAATGTTGAAGTGAATCAGAGCTCAGACCTCAGACCATTATTCACCTAGACACAATTTCTAGGTGATTTTATGTAGTTTGATGCCTGAATCTCAAAGTTGTTATTTTAGCCCAGACTCCTAGCATGAGTGCCATATTTTATACATACTAGAATATTCTACTTAGAAGCCACCATCTCCATTTACACGTCTTTTTACATGTGTATTCACTGTCTGCCTTCTCTTCAAGAATGTAAGCTTCATGAAGACAAAGATTATATTTGGTTCATTGCTATTCTCAACATTTGGAACAGACTAGTAGAGAGTGAGCTCTCAATTTTGTCGATTTTACTGCTTTGTCTAGTGAAATATATTTATACCTTATAGTATAGCATGTATCCCAAAGAACTCATATACATTAGGATGTTAATTTTTATATTACTATGGCAACAAGAAGTTGAAGGCAGCTTGTATATATGCTGTTGAGAAAATGGGTGGCTAAAATCTACTAGACAGTCATAATAGATATTATACAACTGAGAGCATCAGCTGAGATGTTCCCATAGGTTCATAGGTAGATCTTAAAAATAGCTCATTTATGAATGTAAATTTACCTTCATAAATATATAAATATCCTATATGTATATAATGATTCCATTTATGTAAATTAAAAGCCATATGCATGATATGTTTTGTAAGTACTGTTCATTTATTTAAAAGGCATACGTTCTATACCTTAGAATGGTTTCTTATGAAGAGGAGTGAGAAAGAAGACAATTACATGGTAAAAATGTAGAGATAGATGCATGAATGAATAAATGAAAAAGAGAGAAATTGCGCCTGGCCCATTGTGCTGAGCTGAGAAGTATGACTATCTCAACTTTCAACAACTGAATTACAACACAAGGAAAACATGCTGAATGAACAGAAGAGGTGACATTGACTTTGCAAGTGATGGATAGAGAAAAGTGATGGGATAATAAAAAGTATTCTAGCCAGAAAGGAAAGAACACTAGTTACTATGTCTTTCAGAATCTCTACGCAAAAATTCAACATCTTGAGAGAGGGACTTCCATGGATCAATTCTGGTCTCCTGTATTCTTCTTTACTGTACCAGATTTCAAGAAGAAAAAACTAGAAAAGCAAGTCTCAAGGGAAAGTAGGACAAGATCAAGATTTATTTGCTCACATACTGAGAAAGATAGCTTCCCACAGTAAAACCAGGGCACAGTTATGAAAGTGGAATAAAACTACATAGTTTTCATTGAAAAATGAAACATTGAAGACCATGTATATGATACCGAGAGTTTCTTATAGATAACAATCAATGATGATCCTGAGTATTGAATGGAATACTTAATGGAAAATTTGATATTATTTACTCTTAGAAAAAAAATGTATGCTACATAAGACAAAGTGTCTAGCTTTCAGCTATAAATTGAATTTGGAGGTGACCTTAATAACCTAAGGTATACCAGTGAAAATTTATATTTGGGTAATGATGACCAGGCATGTGAAAATCAGTGCACAATTGAAACAGTTGCTAATAGCAACAACAACAAAAGCTAATAGAAAGCACACATGCACACACACACACACGATTCCAGTAGGTTAACAGAATAGCTGAATTTGTAATTATGTGAGGTTTTAAGGTAATATTTTATTCTATGTAGGTATTATCTTTTTATGGGAGGCATAGATCTTTCAGAACATAGTTTTTTTCTTGTAAAGTAGGCATAATTTTCTGAATTTTAATTGAATGATAACACCATTGAAGTTTAAAAACTATTTTTTATTGCGGATATAGGTTTCTGCTTTTCTTCTCTTATTTTTTCATCTTTAAACTTTTGATTTTCATTATTTTATTTATTTATTGGCACATGTCCTAAGGAATTTAGGGAGAGTGAAAAGAAGAAAGGAATGGAGATGAAAATCAGACCTTTAAACACCTATAATATGATAGGGGAAGTAGAATCTAAGAACTTATTCTTTCATCTATTTATTACTTTCTAAGCACCTATTCTGAGCCAAGCATTGCTTTATACATACCAAGTTATACAGGAAGGCATATTTTTAAAAAATCTATTTTAGACACTACATATAGGAGGATATGTGTATTCATTAACATAGATAATCAACAACTGTATGCATTCTAACTCAGTCCCTGCTTACTCAGGTGGAGAGCAAAAATCGTACAATACTCTTATAGTCTGCTTAGAGAAGTTTCAGCAGAATTTTCCCCTTCTGATTTTCATTTTTCTATTTATTAAAATAAGAAGTTTTCCAAGCCCTGTTTCCAATCACAAAGTGCCACCATTCTTTGCAGTCTCTTTGGCAAAGCAAATCAAAGAAGTATCAGCCATTCCAGACTTCAGCCTGAGCAGATTGTGTGAATCTTCCAGCCGATTGTCAGAATGGAATGCAAATTGCTTGCCCAGGGAGCACTGGGATGCCACTCAATGAAGGAACAATGCCCTAGGACTTTGAAATCCAGGGATCTAAAACTGAACAGACCCTCAGCCAGAGACATGACAAATCACTTCCTGGTCCTCCACTCCCTTTGTTTACTTGCCTCTGAGATAGTTCATTACTTTACTGGGGTCTTTGATTTCTGACACCAAGCACCCAGTCCTCTGGTTATTCACCCTTGCCAAGTTAAGATAAAATATCTTCCGATTGACAGTTATTTTGCAATTTAACATTTTACATAAAGTTGACAGTTGTTTTAGGACTTTTTGGTGGCCAGGTAAATACCAGTTAACTTGCTCATATGATTTTACTTATTAAGTGGTTTGTTTGTTTTGAGTTCAGGAAAGGCACGATTCCATCTGGGGCTGTATTCACCCTTTCAGCCTTCCAACCTGGGAATCTGTGTCTCCCTGAATGTAGAGCCGAGTTGGCTCGGTTCCTCACTTTAAAAATAGCTGCATTGTGGGCATAGATTATTATGGGAACATTTTTGGACATTTCACATTCCTCCCTAGCGGGTACCATAAAGTCATGACCATGCAGGCTTGCCAAGAACAGCTAATGAGAATCCACATTCCAGCCCAGAGGTACTGTTCTTAGCATTATTTGGCTTGATCATTCTATTTTCCTCACCAGTTGCCATAAAAGGGTTCAGAGGCTATTCTAAGCATACCCTACTTTCACAATACTCTCCACAAGCCCTAGGTGAAAGGCAGTGGATACAGAAACTCAATTATTATTACTTTGTTCCTTTACCTGCTTGATAAGCCTGTAGGTTTGGGGGTTATCTTTAGGGGTTACTTGTTTATTGTTACTACTCAAAAAATCCCTCTCCATTGTTTAAAAAACACCATGACTTTTCAACCATCCAAAGATATTACGATACTCAAAAAACAAGCTCTGATTTAAAGTTTCAGTATATTAAGTCCAATGGCAGTTTCACCTATTCAGGTCAGCGAAGCTACCCAAATTTACCCTTAAGTTGATTTCCTTAAAACCATGTGTTTTCAATTATTAGAATTATATAGCAGTATTAAGAAAACATTAGGCTATGGTGCCATCACTCTATTTATCTATACTTAATTTGATATTTCCTCATATTTCCACATACATGTATTTTCATAAAGTTATATAGAATTTCATAAGCTGCCTTAATAAATCACTTAGCAATTATCTATCAAGAGTGTCATCAGAACAAATTCTCCACTGCCACTTGTAACTTATTCTTATTACACCTAACAATATATTCCCAAATATACCAAAGCATAAATATTTAGGCACTGTCTGCTGCTTGTGAAGTGTATTCCATACAGAGCCAGGAAAAGATTTTTTTCAGATTTATCATTGGGCACGGGCAGAGGATATATACTGATATGAAGATATAACACTATTATATATCGCTTTAACAAATAAAATGTATTGTCATCAGGGTCAGAGAGCTCACCCTTTGGAGGCTCCTAATATATTTAAAAATTGGAATAAAAGAAGCTTCAAGTTATCTAAGAAGGAGTTTATACGCAAAAAGAACATCAGATTCAACAGAGCTCAGGCCACAAGAAGAAATGCTGGAACACCCAGCTACAGTGGCCTGGTTCTGAGACAACCAAGCCAGAAATTTATTTTACAGATTTCATTTCTCACTGTCACTAAATAGATATTTGATTATTCCTTAACTTTTGATTTCCAAAAGCTAAGTGTCGAAACAGATTGAATGATTACAAAGCATTTATTCTTTTTGTCAGTATATAATTTTCTACACTTTTGTAAATTTACAATTACCTGAAACTGTGCTGGCAAATGACTTTGTATTACAGACTGCTTCTGCAGGCTCAGCAATAAGCATGGTGATTAGTGTTTTTCTGTCTTTGCAATGAATGATCAGTGGTCTGCCACTAGTGACTCAATCAATTTGCTTGTTGTATTTAGAGGCCAAGCCTCTAAACAAGTGGTAGATGCGGCTTTTCCACAGTTTCTGTAACCTCTAGAACAGTGAGAACTCAGAATTTATATGTCCTTTAGTAATTAAAAAGACAATGACTTTATCATTATTATAATTATTATTTTTGAGACAGAGTCTCACTTTGTCACCCTCAGTAGAGTGCTGTGCTGTCATAGCTCACAGCAACCTCAGACTCTTGGGCTCAAGAAATCTTCTTGCCTCAGCCTCCTGAGTAGCTGGGACTATAGGCACCTATCACAACACCCAGCTAATTCTCTCTCTCTCTCTTTTTTTTTTTTTAGAGATGGGGTCTTTCTCTTGCTCAGGCCAGTCTCCTGGACTCAAACAATCCACCCGCTTTGACCTCCCAGGGTGCTAGGATTATAGGCATAAGACACCGTGCTGGCCCATAATATTATTCTTAAGACTAATGTTCCAACAAGAAGTGAGTAAAGGCTGGTGACTCATCCTTTCTGGACAAATGTGCTTAGGTCTTCTATAGTTAAGGGAAACCTTTCTTTAACCTTTTATTCACTCCTCTTTCATACCATCCAGCCTCTCCTCTCCTGATAACTCATTCATTTTCTGATTCTGCAGAATATCGCTCTTGTCCTCGTGTGTTACTTACACTGGTCAGATTAGGATCGCCTGGTTTTTTGTGCCAACTACACTAAATTCACTTCAGTCCTGTGTCTCTCATTCTCTACTTTTAATCGGATTATTTAGTGATAATTTCAAATTTAGTTTTTCTAGTTCAAAACTCATGTTTTCTCATTTGTTTCCTATTACTTTGTTGTATCATGCCTGGCTGTTTAAAGATTTTCCTATCCCAGTCTTTAGTCTTTTTATGCACAAACTGTTTATTAACATAAAACAGCAAAAATGATAACCAAAGCAAAAAAAAATTAAATTAAGTTTTAATTTTAATTTTAATTTAGTTTTAAATGAAGTTTACAGGTTTTAATTTTTAATTAAAAATTAAATGTCTATTCCATTTTTATTTTAAAAATTAACTTATTTTTTCTACATAGACTGAAATCTTCTTGAGAACCAAAGCTTGGACCCATTTATTTTCTTAACATTAATACAATATATATTTTTTGAGGGCTCATCACCTTTGTGTTTTTATCACTTGACGTATAATGTCTAATACATATTTCCTCAGTATTCGGAATAATTTAGCAGAAACTTTGCACATTTTTATTATTATAGAATTTTTGAGCATCTGATGCAAATGATGACTTGCTCTTTAGGCAGCCAAGTGCTTACACCCTCCTCTCCCTGTTCTCCTCCTCCCACCCAATCACACTCACTAGTTTTGCACACACTTTTAGGGAAGTCTTAGATCATCTGGGATCTGGGATCGGGTTCTGGGTTAAAAGTTACTGCCCAGTGGTTTGTAGATAATATTTAATTATTATTTTTGTGGGAGTGGTAAGGAATGATGATAGGAAAGAAATAATGAAAATGTAGAAAAAAAGGCAGATTAAAAGGAATGGCAGGTTGAGAATAAGAGAAACAGGAGAAGTAAGTGGTAAGACACAAAAGGAATAGAGGGTGTCACAAAGTATGCGGAAGCAGTGATATTTCTCTAGGATCAGAAAGTTTCAGGGTTTAGGGTGGGGTTTGGACAGGGCTTTAGACTGAGAAGGGGACCATGGCACAAGGCAAATTCATGGCATCCACCACATTTTGGCTCAGAATATCTGGGCCAGGGTGAGCGCAGAGAGAACAATTCCTTAGTGATGTCATGAATGTCATCAGTTTTCTTTTTAGGATCATTGGATCCCGAGTCTGACAATCAGTAAGGACACATTGGGAAATCTGGAAAAAATATCACGTCTAGGAGGATGACTCTACGCTGAGTCACAGTCAGATGTGGGCACTAAGACAGGAAAATCAGTATGTGCATACCAAGAAGTTAAGTACTTCCTGCATTCTATCCTTATAGGTCTACCTAGAGTCAGGAACAGGTTTAAAATGCAATAAACATGAGCATGGTTTTCTGTCCTTATAGTAATAGTAATGGTAGTATAGTCATGGTAGTTGTCAATGCTTATTGGGAATTTATAACCCAGAAGCTGGACTGAAGGCCTCATGTGGACTATTTCATTGAATTGTTACTGTAACTCCAGAAGGTAAGAACAATTATTTTTTTCCCAATTGTTTAAATGGAAAACTAGTGATTAAAAAGGTGACATAGCTTGCCTAAAGTCATAGACTCAAGAAAGAAATTGCACAGCTCAGATTTTAATCCACATTGTCTGACATCAGATATAGCCTTAACCACAACTTTAAATTGAAACAGACACCCGAGACAGAGTCATAGCAGGGGATGCTAGTAGTGGGAGATGGAGGACCTACATACTGGGTCCAAGTACCCTTCAGCCAAAGAGATGTTAGTGATACAGTCGATTTCTTCTTCTCAAATTTTGAACAGCTGTAAAGTGTTTAGAATACTGAATCCAGTATCAGTATATATAAATAACTCTAACTTGATCTCCTTTGATTTTATTTTTGGATGCCATGGCTTTGTTCTTTCTTTATTTCAGTTAAGCCTCTATTGCATGTTCCCTGAGCAGCAGAATGATCCATTTCAGGAGCATATTTTATGTGATGTTGACACCAGCTGCTTGACAGAGACCTTCAAGCTCCTGCCAGAGTGTAACTGGCACCCAGGAGCAGACAGCCTCCAAAGTACCAAAAAGTAAATGTGTTTCACAATAAGTCTTTATCTCAGCATGAAAAAAGGCAATAAATTGTGATGAGTTTGAATAGTTTGAATATCTCTAGACAGACACACACAAATTTATGATGCTAAGACAGCTTACTGCCAAAAAGGAAGGAAGAAAATAGGACTGTCTTCATAACAACTTCCATGTAATTGTTTTAATGCTGATTATTTAAAGCTCTTTAATATGCAGTGGTGGGTCATTTAGGATTAATTGAATCAACTTTCATTCATTCAATAGACATTTCTATATACCTACCATATGTCAGGCAGTAGTCTAGGAATATAGCAGTAAACAAAGAGAGACATAAATTCCCACCATCATTAAGTTTATATTTTGGATGTAAACATGATTGGAAGAAATAGGGGTGGGAGAATGCATCCATAATTTACCTCTTCTAAGCTTTCAAAAATTTCCCTATATTAAGAGATTACACTTTTTTTCCTTAATCACTTGAGGAAAAGAAAGTGATAATAATTTCAATAGACTCAGATATGCTTCCTTTATATCTTATCACTTATAATTGCAAGTTTATGCATGAGAAATAGTGACACAAACATACATAAGATATATTGATGTTGTCAAAAAGTCTTAGTTTCTACATGGTTTGTTTCTCCTGTGATAATTTCATAACTCCCCATGTATCTGAGAAACTCAAACTGGATGGCTAAATTTGATGATCTCTGAAGATTTTTTCTAGCTCTTAACAGTGGAGAGCTGCCTCATGAAAATGGCTAGACAGTCCTTGCTGGGAAATGTTTCTACAAAAACAACCCAACCTCTGATGTGGCTCATTGTCCTACATCTGGAAACTTTTAGATAATTCAGTGCATTTCCCTGAATCTTAACATTATCAGCATGTAATATTGCTCCTGAAGTTTATTTTGTCTTTGCTTTTTAATAGAATATTCCTTCTGTAATGGCCTCATAAAGATGCTTTTTAATTTTCTTTATTTCTCATCTAAGAGTAATGCAACTGAAGCCCTTTTACCTTTATAACCAAGAAGAGGTAGACTTCCTTATGCCTGAGAAAAATTTATTACTTGTGTGTAATATAATTCTGATTAAGAGTATGTTAAAAATACTTTAAAATTGGAAAATAACCTAACTTTCTTAGGTTATTTTTATTATACTTACCATAATTTTGAGGAAAATCAAACCAATGATCAGAAAATTTCTTGGAAAGTCAAAATATAGCAATAATGCATCCCGTCACTTTACTTTGCATACAATGTCAGATAAATCACTAAACCTTTTTAAAATTTATCCAGTTGGATTATTTCTGCAGTGCTGCAGTGCAGTGATCAATTATGTAATTCCTATCTCAGGAAGGTCATAATTCAATAGCACTCACTAAGGTTTTTTTTGCTTGTTTTGTTTTTAGCACTCACTAACTTTTAATGTCATGCAGCAGAAAAACATTGGCACTATCATGTGCATTCATTGGGTGCAGAAAAATTTCCACTTAAAATATTTCTATCTTTTGTAGAATTCACTTTTATAGGAGATCTGAGATGGATTCTGGAATGACTTGGAATGAAAATATGTTTCTGTAAAACTAGACCTTATCAGCTTGGCCTTTTAGATGAACTTGAGGTGGTTTGCAACTTAGACATTTTGATCTGATTGATTATAAGTTGATTAAAATTGAAAACTAGACAGCAGTGATAGCTACTACTTAAACCCTAATTAAAATATAAGCCTTTATTAAATATTGTAAGTATCTTATCTTTATTTCATCATTGTTCTGAATTCCTTGTTTTAGCAATGAGAGGAAGAGAAGGAAGAGAGTGTGGAGCCATTCATTCAGCATCGATTGTAACAGAATCTGGAAAAATTAGGTCAAACAAGAAGTAAAGACCAATTCAAAAATCTTTCATTAGCACTTACAGTGGGTGCAGAGCTCTGTTTTAGGTGATACCGAAGAAGTAGAAATTGTCCTTAGAAAGTTTACTATAATATCATATTAATATGGTGGCTGAAATGATAAAAAATTAAGAAAAAAGGAGTTAGGCATTTATTCTATGCTTATTAAATTTCATCTCTGTTAATTATTATTAACAAGAACAAAACACTTATTGAGAGCTAGAGGAGAGATAAAATAGGGAAAAGTTGTATCTGACATTTCCTATGTCAGTAAACAAGGTAAACTGGAACATCAGTCCCCAACCTTTTGGTACCTGGGACTGGTTTTGTGGAAGACAATTTTTCCACAGATCAGGGTGAGAGAAGGGGTGGTTTTGATATGAGTCCGAAAGCAATTGATTTATTATGGTCTTGGTGCAGTCAAATCTCTCTGCTAGTGACAATCAGTATTAGCAGCTTTTCCCCAGTGCTGGCATCGCTACCTCAGCTCCACCTCAGATATCATGCATTAGGCTCTCAGAAGGAGTGAACAATATAGATCCCTCCTAATGCTATAGTTTACAGGAGGGTTCTTGCTTCTCTGAGAATGTGATGCTGCAGCTGATCTGACAGGCTGTGATGGGAGTGATGGGGAGCAGCCAGTCGTAAATGCAGATGAAGCTTTGCTCCTTTGTCCAATTCACCTCCTGCTGTGTGGCCCGGTTACTAACAAGTATCAATCTATGGCCCACGGGGCTAGGGACGGGCAGAACTACAGTAAAGAAAATCTTAAAAGCCATTAAATAGTAAATACAAATGAATGGCACAGAGGGCACAGACACCTCAGTAATAGCAATAGGAACCTAAATGTAGTGGATACACAGAGAACTCAAACGTATTAGCAAGAAAAGAACAAGTGACCCCATCTCAGGATGGGCAAAGGATCTGAAGAGAAACTTCTCTAAAGAAGACAGGCGCATGGCCTTCAGACACATGAAAAAATGCTCACTATCCTTAATCATCAGAGAAATGCAAATCAAAACTACATTGAGATATCATCTAACTCCAGTAAGATTAGCCCACATAACAAAATCCCAGAACCAGAGATGCTGGCGTGGATGCGGAGAAAAGGGAACACTTCTACACTGCTGGTGGGAATGCACACTAATACGTCCCTTTTGGAAAGACATTTGGAGAATACTCAGAGATCTAAAAATAGACCTGCCATTTGATCCTATAATTCCTTTACTTGGTATATATCCAGAAGACCAAAAATCACATTACAACAAAGATATCTGTACCAGATT
>CAUYRH010091397.1:0-12197 GCA_963574655.1 Perodicticus potto | reverse complement strand
TTTGCAATCCCACTAGCAATGTCAAAGTGTTCTTTTCTCTCCACATGCACGCCAGCATCTGGTGTTTTGGGACTTTGTGATGTGGGCTAATCTTGCTGGAGTTAGGTGATATCTTAGAGTGGTTTTGATTTGCATTTCTCTGATGATTAAAGACAATGAGCATTTTTTCATGTGTTTGTTGGCCATTTTCTATCATCTTTGGAGAAGTTACTGTTCAAATCTCTTGCCCACTTACAGAGAGGGTTGTTTGTGCTTTTCTTATTGTTTAATTTGAGTTCTCTGTAGATTCTAGTTATCAGGCCTTTGTCAGATTCATAACATGCAAAAATCTTCTCCCATTCTGAGGGTTGTCTGTTTGCTGTGTTTTTGGTACTCTTAGTTAGATTATGCACATTTTGAAGTAAGAATACATTTGAGTTATGAATATTATGTGTGAGATATTTTAGAGTAAAATATGTTTGTAAAGAAAATTTTAACTTTCTGAATAGCAATTTTAATCACAAATTAAATCAAGGTTTATATACTTTCATTGATTTAACCATTTAAATTGATTCGAAGTCAGTCTATTCTAATGGAAAGATTGGAAGGAAAAGATGAAAAAAGCGGTGTATACTTTCCCTCTTGAGACATTGAAAGGTATCTGGCATAAATTTAACAAAGTGGGAAGGAAAAGTATGTGGTTATTCCCGAGCCTATTGGTCATTTTAGAGTTGGAGGGATTGCTACCTTCCAGTAACAAGTTTTCTGAGGCTTACTAGTAATTCTGTGATACATTCAGTACTGATCTCATTTAATCATAATTTAAATGAGATTAAATTAGTCTATGTAGTTAAAGTAGAATTGAGCATCCTACAGATGTTGTACTCATTATAGTTATTGATGACCTACTTTTACTGACCTAAAAAGGTAAATGAGAGAGGGAATTGTCTTTGCCTTTAAGGGATTTTTCTCACTAAAAGAGATTAGTTCACTGTCATTACTGTTTATGTTCACATAACAGTTTTCCAGAATCTTCATAAAACTCCACAGTACTGAGCTAATCAATAGAAAAGGCAGAATTAATCTCCCAAAGGAGAAAAATACTTGAAGGTCAAATTGGTCAAGTCAGATCTGTTTTCCCACTCCAATTAGAAATTGTAAAGTTGTATAAACAGGTGCTTTAAACAAAAGATGGGATCTAAGGATCAGGAATACATACACAAGGTATTAGTTTAAAAAACTTTTACAAAATTTCCTATAATACTTCTCTTAAAAGTCTGCCTTTGAGTGTTTTTGAATCTATTCCAGAAAAATAGCTTCAATAAACTATCCTTTGTAAATGTGTTATTTAATGGTGTGGTTTTTTCCCACAGATGCAATGGTGCATGCATGTGTGTGTGTGTGTGTCTACACATAAGTGTTCCTTGGTTTTTGTTTCTTGTTGTTACAGTTTATTTACACAAAGCAATTAACAGTGGGCTAGCTTTGGTGCTTTCAGGCTGACAGCTAAGGAGGAGATTTGTAGAAAACCAAAGTAGGTCAAAGAGTACCATGGTGTAGCAAAGGGGAAGTCCCTGAGCTTATTCGCATTGTCTTGCTTCTGGTGGAGTTCACTTTCATTGTTTTGGCCTAGGCCTGTCTTCCTGTGAGTGGAAGAAATACTCAAATTGCAGAAAAGTCTCAGGAATATTATCATAAATATGTTTGTAGAACAATATGTAATTGTTGATTATTCAGAAGGCTGGTAGGGGCAGCAGAAGGGAGAATAAAAATTAGAACTAAATTTATTCCTCAATTAATTCCATAGATCAAAAGCAAAACTATGCACGAATGTGACAGCTTCTCTAAGTATGAGGTAAAGAGTGCTGTGTGGGTCTCTGAAGGATAGAAACTAGCATTTCAAATTTTGCTTGCCTGTGCTTGCTTCTGTAGCACATGTACCAAAATTGGAATGATACAGAGATTAGCAAGAATGACATGTAAATTCGTGAAGTGTTCCATATTTAATTTTTTTTTAAATTTTGCCTGCCTGTTCAGCTTTTTTATATATAGCCATATGGAAGTGACCATGTTTTAGAATCAAGGAGCTTTTCCAGGCTTTAGCGATCCATGTCATATTAGTTATGAACATATGTAATTGAATAAACATTAAAACCAAATCTGATCATTGGAATAGCAAGTATAACATTTCTATGAAACATTGTTTGGTTTGTGCTTGACTATGATTAAGCAGTGCTATTAGACTCCAGGAATGAACTCCAGCTGGCTTCAAAGATCCTAGACTTATTACATCTCAGAAGTTAAAATTAAATTTAAATGTTTTTTAATTAAAATTTAAGAAATGGCTTCCTCAGGTTGGTTAAATGTTAGTTTTCTATAAATTATACATACATATATATTTATAAAGTATATATGAAGTACACGTGAGGTTATAAACATTTTGGAAAACTTCATATTAAATTTGGTGTTTCTTCAAAGACTATGTATAATGTAGTAGTATACTTAGTATCTTGGATTATGTTATCTCTTAGGGCAGAAGGTTTATTCTCTGACTAAACTTCCTTTCTTAGGTACCCACACACACACGTTTTAAGGGCAAGAGACCCGTGAGAACACTAAGACTTTTAGAGTTCAGAGGTATTTTTTATTCTGGTATTTGCCAAGAATTGCTGACAACTTAAAAGCTATCATATGAGTGAACACCAGTTGCCTAGATTGTTTGATGATTTTGGACAAGTGTGGATCAGGATTTCCTGTAATTTTTCTTCCTCTTCTGGGGCTGTGTTGCCTCTATCTCTGAGCAATTGTATACTTGGAAAGAAAAAACAAAGCAAGGTCACTGGATCTAAATTACTTTCACTTCTGTGCCAAGTGAAACTTTCCTTCTGTTATGCATTATAGTTTTTGGCATCTATGGGCATCTTGAGAGAGAGCTGCAGTTAGAAGGGGGAATGTGAGATTTTTAGATAGGAGATTTTTCTGAGCTTAACTCTCACCTTTTCTGTAGAGTCAGGTGTCATTTAACAATGGAGAAATATTCAGAGAAATGTCATTAGGCAATGTTGTCATTGTTCAAACATCATAGTGTATTTACAGAAACCTAGACAGTACAGCCTACTGCACGCCTAGGCCATATGGTGTAGTCAGTTGCTCCTGGGCTACACAGCCGTATATCACATTAGTATACTGAATACGGTAAGCAATTGTAACAAAATGGTATTTGTTTACCTAGACATATCTAGACATTGAAAAAGTACAGTAAAAATACAGTATGCTTTTATTTTGTGGAACCACTGTCGTATATTCAATGCTTCTCTGACCGAAACCTTGTTATGTGGCATGGTACTGTACTTTATTCGTAGATACTCAGTCCCTGCTCTTTGGCTGAAAATATGTTCCTAGAATTCTTAAGATAAAAGAGATTATCATCAAGAGAATTTGTTTTCCTATGGATTATATGATCCAGCAGCTTAGAATCTGTTTCTGAATTCTTTTGTGTTTTGGGGTATAGCTGAATGAATTTTTGAAAAGGATATGTCAAAAGGAGACATGTTTTGAGAAGTAGGCATTCTAGTAAAAGCATCGTAATTGTTTGCTGAATGAAGGGGATACTCCTAGACATTGCCTTTAAACACCAGGAGTGCCCGTAGGACGGCCTGAATATTTTTTTCTGGATCAAGAAATAAATAACCAGATTCCAGAAGATAAGAGAAATATGAACTTCTAAGCAGAGGCAGAACCTTGAATAAAAAGAAACTTTCTTTGGAAACTGTAATTGAGTTTTGGGAATTGTTGTGTATGTGAAGGAATATGTTTAGCTATGTATAACAGAAAACCTTACTCCACAAAAAGTCCTAATTTTACACAGTCCAGAGCTAAAGTAATGCTCAATTATACATATTAATAATGACCCTGAACCATCCTTCAAATGTGGATTTCATTATGTGAATTTCATCTTCAAGGTCACAAAATGGTTGTGGTACTTTGAGGCATCACTATATATGTTGCCTAGTGCTGTGTAACTGAAATACCCAAAAGATATCAGATTAAAACAATAAACATGGGCAGCACCTGTGACTCAAAGGAGTAGGGCACTGGCCCCATATGCCAGAGGTGGCAAGTTCAAACCCAGCCCCGGCCAAAAACTGCAAAAAAAAAAAAAGATAAATAATAATTAAATAAACATTATCTCATACATTTCTGAGAGTTAGGAATTCAGGAGAGATTTAACTGTAATGTTCTGCATCAGGGCCTCTCATGAGTGATGTTGACACCTGGCTCTACAGTTCCCCCAAAGGCTTGGTTGAGTTAGCAATATGTTTTCTAAACCATTTCACATGACAATTGGCAGGAGGATTCAGTTTCTTACCACATGGACCTCTCCACGGGGCTGAAGGCATGGCTCCAGGCTTTCCTTACAGTAAATGATTTGAGAGAGAGATAGATCTTGGGAGGCAGGGAAGGGGGGACCCAGTAGAGACAAGAACAGGTGGAAGCGTCAATGTCCTTTCCCTCCCCCCGCCCTTTGGGACTGAGGCTTGAGTCTGTTGCCCAGGCTGGAGTGCAGTGGTACAGTTATAGCGCACTGCTGCCTATAATTCCTGGATTCAAGCCATGCTCCTGCCTATAATTCCTGGATTCAAGCCATGCTCCTGCCTCAACGTCCTGAGCAGCTGAGACTACAAGCATGGTACTATACCCACAAAAGCTGCAGGATCCTTTGTAACTTAACTTGGGAAGTGTTATCACTCTTGCCATATTCTTTTGGTCACAAACCCTGATTCAACATGGGAGGTGACCGTACAAGGGCGTGAGAGTCAGGAGGCAGGCATCATGGGGAGCCATTTTGGAAGCTGCCTGATACACATCACAAACATGTTCTAGCCAATAAGAAGGGTGGAAGGAAAGAGGCGGTGCTAGTTGACATTGGCTTGATATGATTGGCCAGTTTTGTGTCCTCGACCAATCATGGGAGGCTCTATAGTAAAGACCGGCAGAAGGGAGTTAGAAACAGGGTTTAGGTTATTCTAATGACCATTCTCTGCCACTACCAGGGCATTTGACGATAGTGACTACTTTTAATTTACCTATATTGCCTGTTCTTAGAGTTAATAGTTTATTTTCTAGGAGGAGACTAATCAATAAAAATGTGAATAAAAGTAGCCCAGAAAGTTGTTTTTTTTTTTTGTTTGTTTGTTTTTAAGAGTAGTAATTCCTCTAGTTCGTTATAGAAATAAAGCTCTCCCTGGTGGCTTGCTACCAGGAATATCTAAACTTTACTAAATTATGAATCATAATGTAGTTTGTTGTGAGGAAATTTTAGGTTATTTTCTCCTCTGTATTCTTTTACATTTCTTTGCATGAAATATTTTGGCAGTAAAAGGTCTGAAATCTCAAACTATACCCAATGTCTATGTTTTCAGTTTTAAAAAGATAAATCCTTCCCATGACAAACATTTGTTGAGTCTCTCTACCAGATATCATGAGCATTGGCAAAGAGCTTATAAAATTTTAAATAACCGGGCACTATTTTACGTGGTGATTATTTCTTCTTTGTAATGATTACTAGATTTTTGAGAACCATATTGTTGATTGGGATAACTATCTGTTTTCCATATTTTTTAGTAGATAATACCAAATTACATTTCTGAAAAATATGACTTGAAAACATGCAAGTAGAATGTGAACTTAAAACTGTGGCCCCAACAAAGTTTGCAGAGAAAGGTGGAGGGACTTAGAATTAAAAAATAAATGATAAGGTGTTCCCTTCTCTCCAAATCCATGCCAGCATCTGCAGCTTTGGAATTTTGTGATGTGGGCTACTTTTACACTGCTGGTGGGATTGCAAACGTATATATACATCCTCTATAGAAAGAAGTATGGAGAATCTTCAAAGAGCTAAAAATAGACCTTACATTTGATACTGCAATCCCATTATTAGGTATCTACTTATCCAGAAGAAAAAAAATCATTTTATCACAAGGACCATTTGCACTGGAATGTTTACCATAGCTCAATTCACAATTGCCAAGACATGAAAGCAACCCAGGTGCCCATCAACCCATGAATGGATTAATAAACTGTAGTGTATGTATACACGGAATACTATTTAGCCATGAAAAGATGGAGGCTTTACATCTTTTTTATTTACCTGGATGGAGTTGAACACATTCTTCTTAGTAAAGTATCATAAGAATGGGAAAGCAAGTATCCAATGTATTCAATACTAATATGAAACCAATAGAAAAACAACTAATGCTTACAGAAGAGAAAAACGTACGTATATTCAAAGGAGGGGGTTGAGGGTAGAAGGAACAGGGATAGGAGAGGAGGAAGGGAGATAGGTACGTTCTCACCTGATGTGCATAGTGTAAGGATATACAGCATGCCCCCTGGATGAAGGGCTCAACTGCAACTTGAACTTTACCTTAGGAATGCAAACAATGTAACCTAATTATTTGTACCCTCATATTAATCTGAAAAAAAAAGGGAAAACAAACAAATGAAAAGTAAATTGAAAGGAGGTAAGGACAAGAACCTGCTCTCTCTTTCCTCTCTTCACCCAGAGACCAGGTAGGAAGAAGAACACATAGCTATCAGCAGGTAGAGGTGAGAATTAGAACCCAGTGTAAGCAAGGGTCTAATGACTCAAAAACATTTCCCACTGGGACTGGGGCCTGTTCCATAAATGTATTGAAACAGCTGTTTACTTGCTTGGGAAAAATAATGAAGTTCAACTAACTATTTCATACTAACAAGTGTAATTGCTATTTAATTTGACCTCATGTTAGGGAAAGTCTTTTAAAGCATGAAAAAAAGGAAAGAAATCTTTACTGAAGAAGTTAGTTTTGATTGCGTAACAATTAAGTACATCAAAAAAATCACAAAATTAAAATGTAAACCAAAAATTGGGAAGAAGAGTTGTATCATGTATGAAAAAAGTTAATATTCTTAATTTTAAAAGCTCTTAAAATCAATAAGGAGAAGCAAAAGACAAAGCTACAAGATGTTATAAACAAAAATTTCAAATAAATGTGCAAAAAAGTTCAACTTCACAATAATGGAGGAAAAATAATTTTTTTCTTTTTTTAAGGCAGAGTCTAACTATGTTGCCTTCAGTAGAGTGCTGTGGCATCACAGCTCACAGCAACCTCAGACTCCTGGGCTCAAGTAATTCTCTTGCCTCAGCCTCCCAAATAGCTGGGACCAAAGGCACTCACCACACACCCAGTTACTTTTAGAGATGGGGTCTCGCTCTTGCTGAGGCCGGTCTCTCGAACTCTTGAGCTCAAGCAATCCTCTAGTCTTGACCTCCCAGAGTCCTAGGATTACAGGTATGAGCCACTGCACCTGACCAATGGAAGAAATTTTAAAGGAGACTTTTTCTTTTACCTAATACCTTGTGTCTTGGTAGAGATTTTTTTAGGTGATAATCCTCACGTAAGTTAGGATGTTATGAAATGAGCTTTCTCATACACTGCTAATAGGCATGTAAATTGATGTAACACAATTTTTTATAATTTTTATTAGAAATTCCATTTAGAAGAAAAATAACATTTATTCACAACAAGTCTCTAAAGGAATCCTTTAATTGTATTTTTAAAAGATCATAAAAGTCAATATTAGCTGTATGTTTCAACTTTAGACTATATCATTCTCTTGTATTAAATTGAAAAGTATCAAACTTAGTGTGCTTCCCTTCCTCTCACCTCCTATTTTTGTTAGTCAGATTGTTATTTTTATATTTTTATGATTTGTGACATTTAAATTCTATTCCACAAGCATAACTTCCAGAGT
Source organism: Perodicticus potto (assembly GCA_963574655.1). Lineage (NCBI taxonomy): Eukaryota > Metazoa > Chordata > Mammalia > Primates > Lorisidae > Perodicticus > Perodicticus potto. Next base: position 4,421 of record CAUYRH010091397.1, on the reverse strand, counting down.
TAGTCTGAGTTCTGCATTTAAGTGAATTTGTTGTTCGTCACTGGCATGAATAATTAACAGAAAATTAAATTGTCAATAACTTCAACTAATGTTCAGGGAATTTTTTTCAGATCACCCCCCCAAAAAATATGGAAAAAAGAAACTTCTTGCCAGTAACATTTAAAATAGAAAAAAATTAACAGGGGAAAAATTTAGGATAGAAATAATGCCAAAATAAAGATGAAAATTACTAAAACTATACAAAGTAAATTTAATTATCAAAAAAGAAAAATCAAACTTTCTCATCACATTTGGTGAAATTAGACATGATAAAAATAATGACCACAAAAGACAACACATGATGGCAGAATTTGTAATTGATCACACTGATATGGATTATCTAATTTGGCATGACAAAAACCTGATGAAAGAATCAGATCTTCACTGGGAAATTTATGCGGGAGGAAAAAAAAACTAATTTCAATGAAAGTAATTTTAGGAAATTGAAAAGTAAAAAAAAAATAGATATGACTATATTACATAGAGAATTGATCATACAATTCAATTCCTTCAGAAAATATTTTTTAGATGAAATTCATTATTATTGGTATAATTCTAATTAATAAAAATGCATTTAGAAATATGGGGTCAAAACATTCTGAACCATTGAGATTCAAAGGACTGCATGAATAAGTGAAAATTGCGATGGATCTGTGTGATAACTGGGATATTAAAGATATATTATTTAAGAGTCAAATTTATTGAAAGTAACACGGTTTTCACAAAGCATACAATCTTGTCATATTGTGATTGTTGGCATCTAGAGGATGTTTTTAGACTGTATCTTTTTTTGCTTTCCCTCTAAGTTCATCTTTCACAGCCTGATGAATGGCTCATGCTTTTCCAGCTGATTCTCAATAGCATGTTTACTGTTTCCATTTTCACAACTCTAATACCATCATTCCTGGGCCATTGTACCTCTATGACTGAAGTCTGTGTCAACTTTCCCTACTTCCAAACCAGCCATAGAGCTGATTGGCCCACACCTGTCACAACCTAGCCCAAAGCCATTTTCTAGTACTCTCGTCTTTGTAGAATTCTCTCTCTCTTTGGTAGCTGATACATCTTAGACCTGGAATGAAAAACCAAACCTCTCTTAAATTTGTCTATATTTGAGTTTATCTGAAAGGGTATCTAAAAGATACTACTTTTATTCCTGAAGTATTCATACTTATTAATAGGACCCAGAAAATATTTTCAAAACTGAGCAATCACTCATTCTTCTAGTCCTTGCCTCATTAAATCCAACCTTTATGAATTTTCTTCCTCTTAAGTATTTGAATTTCAAAGAAAAGCCTTCACCTTGCATTTAGGTATAGCATCCTTAATAGCCACACATTAAGGGCCTTCACTGGGCCAGCCTCATCTCTGTGTTTCCTTTTGAGCTCTGTGTTCTTACTTAGTTCGCTGGCTTTGTTATTGTTGTTGCATTAGTTCTTTGCAGTCCTTCCTGTCTTGAAGACTTTCTCATGTTTTTCAGTCTGCATGAAATGTTTTCTGCTCTTTCCTCAACTTAAAGGATAAGTTGCTTTATTAACACCAACTTATCCTTTATGTCTCAATCTAGTAGTCATTTATGAAAAGTAGGATATATATCATGTGACTGAAGACTCTGCCATTATACTGGCTGGGTTTGTATCTCAGCTCATTGTTTACTGGCTATATAATCTTAAGTAAATTATTTGACATCTCCCTGCCTCAATTTTGTTACCTGTAAAATGAGATACAATAATTCTTACTCATAAAATACTGTGATTATTAAATGAGAAAATGAGATAAGCCTTAGGAAGTACCCAACACAGGGCCTGAATGGTGTTGAAGTACTCGATAAATGTTAGATAAAATTATTCCCAACCTACTTCCTACTCCCAATTACCTGCCGCATGCAGACACATACACACGCACACATGCACACTCCCACTACCAGTCTAGATCAACTCCTTTCATTGTATAGTGATGTGTATGACCCTGCACCTCTTATTTTTAATATTTATAATTTACCACACTTGTGATTTTAAATTAATTTATTGGTTGTTTAACATCTATCTCCCTTAATTGGCTTATAAATGCAATGGGATAGAAACTGTAGTTTTGCTCTCCCAATTCTCAGTACTCAGCCCATATTAATTCAACAGTAAATATTTTAGAGTGCTGAACCAGTAAATGAACTAGAGGCATATTATGTTTCCTCTCAGAACTGCATACTTGGTGCTAACAATGTTTCCTCTATTATAATTTTGTCTTTAAGTCTATTAATCACAAATTCAATACAGATGACTAAAGAAATCTAGTACCAGTAACTTTTATAAAACTTGTCACTAAAAGTTGTGTCCAGATCTTTTTGAATGCTTGAAATATAACATTTGAACAGTATTAAATAATGAAGACCCTCATTTTCAATAACATTGGGAAAGGATTACACTAAAAATTTAAGTGAACGATGAAGGCTAGATAAAAAGTATTTTGAGCAATGTTTGATCTCAACTGTATGAAAATATGCATAAGAAAAAAAGTCAGAAGTAAATATATGAGTATGTTAGGAATATCTCTGAGTGGTAGGATTATGATCAATTATAATCATTTTGTATTTATAGATTCATATTGATAACAGTTTATGAAGCAGCAAAACTTAACTTCACATCAATAAAAACTTATCTTTTAAACTTTCTCAAATATTTCTGGAATTTATAGGAAGATACTCTTCATTCATTCATTTATTTAACAAGGATTTACTGAGTAGCAGCTAGTGCCAAGCACTGTTCCAGGCAGAAGGGGTGAGGCTATAATAAAATATGCAAAAATCCCTGCCTTTGTTGAATTTCCATTCTGGTGTATTTGCAGCAACTTGTCTGACTTTGATTTGAAACATCTCTTCCACATCTTTCCTAAAAGGGATTGACGTGTGCAGTGGTTTGAATGCATCCCTTCCAAAATTCAGTTACACCTTTAATAGATGATTAGGCCACATTAATGAGATTAAGGTCCTTAAGGCTACTTGATCTTGCCTTTCTGTCTCCTGCCATGCGAGGATGCAGCAAGAAGGTCCTCACTAGACCAAATGCTGGTGCCTGGACCTTGAACTGCTCAGTCTCCAAAACTGTTGAGAGAGAAAAAATTCTGTTCCTTATAAATTACCCAGTCTCATGTATTCTGTTGTAGCAACATATAATGGGCTGAGAGGCGGCACCTGTGGCTCAAAGGAGTAGGGTGCCAGCCCCATAAACTAGAGGTGGCGGGGTCAAACCTGGCCCCGCCAAAAACTGCAAAGAAAAAAAGAAAAAAGAAAAGGAAAGAAAACATAAAATGGGCTGAAACAATGTCATGGTAATGATTTATCATTTTTGTATCTTGTATTATAGAAGAAAAAGAGAGGGGAGGGGGGAAGATGAGTGGAAGGAAGGTAATCGGTGGGACCACACCTACAGTGCATCTTACAAAGTTACATGCAAAATTTACTAAATGTAGAATATAAATGACTTAACACAATAACTAAGAAAATGCTGTGAAGGCTATGTTAACTAGTTTGATGAAAATATTTCAAATTGTATATAAACCCAGCACATTGTATCCCGTGATTGCATTGATGTACACAGCTATGATTTAATAAAAAAAAAAATGATAATAAAGAAAACCAATAAGTATGATTTCCAAACTCTTTGTAATTCTACAACCTTTTTTTTTTTGCTTTTAATTTCAGCTGACTTTTCCTTTTCTTAGTTTCCTTTTTTGTTTGTTTGTTTTTTTTCCATTGTCCTTCCTTGTAGCGATTCTCCTGCAGGTTGCCTCCCAAGTAGCTGGGATTACAGGCGCCCACCACAATGCCCAGCAGTCTTCTTTCCTGGTAGTAGTAGAAACGGGGTCTTTTACTCTGGCTCACTCATGCTTATGCTGGGCTTGAACTCTGTGAGCACTGGAAATCCACCCGCCTCGGCTTCCCACAGCGCTGGGACTACAGGAGTGAGCCACCACGCCTGGCCTCTACAACCTTTTTAATGTTTTTCAGATCTTAGAACCCTATCTTTGACCTAACAGTATGCATAATGATGACAAGGGGGGGGGGACCCAATTTAAACATTCCTTAAAGGATTACATTTTCTCCTTTGAAAGAGTCAATTCATTTAGTGTTACTCATTTATATATAATGTGGCAGCTTGTTTAACTCCTTTTATATTGGCTCGGTGCCTGTGGCTCGGCAGACTAAGGTGCCAGCCATGTACACCTGAGCTGGCGGGTTCGAATCCAGCCCGGGCCCACCAAACAACAATGACGGCTGCAACCAAAAAATGGCTGGGCATTGTGGCGGGCGCCTGTAGTCCCAGCTACTTGGGAGGCGGAGGCAGGAGACTCGCTTGAGCCCAGGAATTGGAGGTTGCTGTGAGCTG